>VDFB02000363.1:94113342-94363435 GCA_007258455.2 Sequoia sempervirens
GTGAGATTTGTTTTTCCAAATTCAACAAACAATTTTTCATATAATTGGGTTTGTGCTCACCATCAAGATTGCATCTGGTTCAATATCAAGAAAATTGAACACATGGGTAATGTTAAGTTCTTTATTAGCTTTCCAACGATGTAATTTTTTTCACTTTCTAACAATGTTAAGCCTTTCATCCATAATTTCTTTTGTTTGTATGTCCATTTTTCTTCAAAAAGCAGTGTTTGGTATTTTTTTCACTATAAATTAACCGTTCATCAAAATTTGAAATAAATTACATTTTTAGAAACTAGACTCCATTCTACAATTTTTAAAAAAAATTAAAATAAATCTATTAGTTTAAAAAAAAATTAGGGGGAGCACGGCCAAAATTCTACTTTTAGGAAGTGCCCACTTAGAAAATTAATAAAAATTAAATATTCATTAAAAAATTATCAAAAAATCCAGTCCCTCCTACATACTGTTATCTAACTTCACTCGAGGGATTTTAAAAATACTACAAAAAAGTTCACCGTGCTCAGGTCACACAAGAGTTGCTATGTTATGTTTTTCTAACAAAAACAACAGCAATTTGTGTGCATCCCTCTTTTGAACCCCTTAATCCCAACCATTTTCAAAATAAATTAGTAGTTTAGAAAGTAGACTTGGAGCACTGCGGTCCTTGTTTTTGTTCCATCTAAAAATTTTGAGTGTAGCTATCCTCAATTTCACGTCCAAGGTCAGTATTTCCTGATTTCAAAAAAAAAGTGGCCACTTAAGCCCCTTTTTTGGGAACCATCTTGGTGCACTTACCCCACACATCTTTCTCAAATTATTTATCAACAACAATTGTTTCATAAGGAAAGCCAACACACATTTCTAATTTAAAGAAAATTTATTTGTACGTTGAGAGTCACATGTTTTCAAGTTTAACTCGGCCCATACCTACCATTTTGCATTCATATAAATCAACTCACATTCATACACTTATATATAAATAAATATATATTTCTATATACATCATAAATATCAATATGCATACTTGTATACTTAGTTGCATCTAAAGCTTGCAAGTGTTCATATTTGAAGTACTATTTTTATGAGATAAACAACATAAGTTTACTTGGCATTCACTTTTTCCAGTTTGATATAATTTGATATAGATAAATAAAGTATCCAATTAATAAAAATACAGAAATTTTCTCAATAACAAACACAATCACATAACTATTTCAATAATAACTCCATAGAAGGATAACTTAGATTATGACATTTTCTTGAAATATAATTAAATATGTGTGTGTGTATAAAAATACATGCATGTGTGTGCGTATGTGTGTGTGTATATATATCAAGACATCCATTTGTATTGAGTATATATCTTCATTCTTACTAACAATTTTAACAAAATTTGTTCAAGTTCACTCTTAAAAGAGACATCTCACACATTTTAAACCTTCAGACTTACCCTTTTGGTCTTGACAATACCAAATATAACATAGACCTTATATCAACATTATTTGGACTATATGCCTTAATAATTGTTGAATCAACCCCTTAAGAACTATCATAGAATGACCACTGAATAATAATCCCACTATAGGTTTTAATAGAGGTCTATTAGACATTAAATAATATCACAAGAGAACATTATCAAATACCCCTAACCATGATATAGTTGTGGTCTAATCGACCTTCAAAATATTGATAAAAAATAGTCTATGATTATCATATAATGATATATCATAACAGTGGCATATTCAATCCATAAAAATGTAACATTTATATGCTACAAAAATGGCCTATGCAGCCCACAAGATATTAACATTACATGCTACAACAATGGCCTATTCAACCCTCAAAAGAATTAATATTAACATGCAAAATAGTGGCCTATTTAGTCCACAAAAGGTTAAAATTAGCATGCTACAACAATGGCCTATTCGACCTACAAAAGGTTAGTATTAACATGCCACAATAGTGGCCTATTTAGTACATAGAAAATTAACATTAAATATGTGCTACAATAGTGGCCTCTTCAACCCTCAAGAGACTAACATTATCATGCAACAATAGTGGCTTATTCAATCTATAGAAGGTTAACATTAACATGCTACAATAGTAGCTTATTTGACCTAAATAAGATTAACATTAACATGTTACAACAATGGCCTATTTGGCCTATATAAGGTTAACAAAAATAAGACAAAAATATACTTTTATAGAGGTCTAAATGACCCAAAAATTATCTCAAAGGAACATTAACAAGGTAACCTATTTGGTTATCAACTATTTCCTAAATACAAATTTTGACAGTGGTTTTAGTAATTTGTCATTGACATGCTAACCTATGTTTTCACATATTTTACAATGAAGTGTTTGAAAAAGGTTGAACATAAAATTCTCATTGAGATATCACAAATAAATAATAATTCAAAACCATAATGGTTACAAAGACATCAATAATAGAGATAGGTGTTGTAATGGCTTCAACCACTAAAACCAAAATGATAAATTTTAAACAACCCATTGAGCCCATAATACTTTCACAAATTTTCCTTCATAGAAATTTCAACATGCATATAAAATTTTTTCAAAGCATCGACATTATTACATGCATCAATACTTAGGTAGAATGTTGTCCAGTTTTTCCCACTCGGATTCCTTTCTTTTCTCTATTTTCTCTCCCTTGTTAACCCCCATCTTTCCTCAATTTTAGCCCTCTATGGGAATTAAAATTTAGATGATACATGCTTTTGCCACTTCTAAGTGAAGTTCTTCCTCATTAATGTTCATTAATGAGCATACAATCCTTCCCTCCACTTTCAACAACTCATGCGAGCTATCTAAATTCCTCTTTTTAAAAAAAATCACATTAACAATTATTGTAATAGTTTCAACTCGTTTCTCAATAAATTCTCCATAAAGGGTCTAGTGAACTAAGGAGTAATTTTTTTAACATAAAGTCAAAAAATAAATAAAATAAGAATTGATTACAAAGTGAATCTATTAATATTACAAAGATTCTTGGCACACCAATTCCAAAAAAAATGAAAATATAAATGGACTAAAGATAGACAATTAGTAAAAGAGGAGGAATCCTTCAAACTCCATAGACATGGTATAAGGCCTTGCGATTATCAAAAGTATTTTTTTGTGTTTATACTAAAAAGTGAACGAATATCCAACTAACAAAAGAAATAACAAAGATTGCAAGAAAGACAACTCAAGATCTAGAACTCCCACAAGATGCACCCCTATAGGAATCAAGAATCTAGAGATGCATAGTAGTCAACATTCACAAAATCCCTAAAGGTGTTGTTTGAATCCCATATAGGGAAATCCTAATCATTTCTAGTATCAAACTTGATATCGTTCCAATTGGGAGTTGATTTATCCAAAAAAATAACAACCAATTTCCTTCCCTTCTAGTATGGATCCATTGAACAACATTGAAACCATGAATAAGGATGTCAATTTCTTTCTTAAATTCATTCAACTACCACTATTGAAAGCAAAAGGAAGAGTAATTTAAGATTATGATTCTAGAATAATACGGGAGAATTTATTTATTTTAACTACTAAAAGAGATTGGAGAATGGTCATAATCTCAACAAAGTTATTGGAAGAAACACCAAGACTACCAACAAACTAGAACTTAACCCTACCATTATGGTCATGAAAAATACCTCTCATGACATCATTTCTAGGTTTTCCTTTTGAAGCTCCATTAACATTAAATTTAATAGAGCCTAAAGGAGGAAAAACCCATTTAGTAATTTTAACATCATGAGGACTATTGAAAGAATCAGATAAAGGAGAAGCCACTAAAATACCAAGTCACATCAACACTCTGAATTCCCACCAAGAACTCACTTGATAATCTTGAATCCAACTTGACATGTCTCTTTCAAACTATCCATTATTCTACACAAGACTTGACATACATGGTTGGAAGTACCACTAAAAATATGTTGATTATGTTCCCACCAAATGTTCCAAAAAATTAGAGTAGAACCAATATCATGCAACATATTAACCTAGACCTTTTTAGTTTTGAATGACAAAACTAATTAACAATATAATATTGGATAGACTCATAATTATTCCATGAAATTCATATCAAATCACACCATAATCAATGAAGGAAAGTGGTAAATGAATAATCCAAGAGAAGGTGTCATCTAGACTCTTCATCTTGAACTTGTATAGGATGCACCTATTCAGACCAACAATCCCATATTTTCAAAGATTATCATAATGAAGAAATTTATCAAGAGTTGCAAGCCACATGAAATCATTCACCTTAGGCTATCATTTAGGATGCCAAACTTGGCTCCAAATCTTATAGTTTTGAACTTTTACATTCATTTCCAAAAGAGTTTTATAACTAGTGTACATTGTGTAGATCTTAGAACCTTTCATACCTCATCCAAGGAAATTTAAATGTCTATCTAAAGAGAATTTATGAGAAGCTAAAATATTAGCTAGTTGGTCAATTAGATGAGGGAATTGTTTTCCCAACCAAATATCTTGAGCTTTAAATTTCCAAATTCTTACTCCATCTTGTATGAAAATATACTAAAAATAAAAAAACATAACTTCAACCAACTTCAACACATATCTATTTTAAATTGATGAGGTCAAGAAATTCCACACAAAGAGGGTTATGTTGGTCTTAAGCATCATCCCCAAAAATAGCATTATTACCCTTCCCCAAAATCCAAAAGAATCTAGCTTTAATTAAACTACTACCCAAATTCAAAGCTCTCCATATTTGAGATCCCCTATCAAGGGTTGGTGTCCTAGGGATAAAGGATTGATTATCCAAATGCACTTACTTGAGAAAAATAATTCTTCCCCATAAAAAATGTTCCTCCACACACCATCTCTAATATAATTTAGTAGTAAAAGCTATATTATTAAGGGGGAAGATCTCATACCTAGACCACCTCTATCTTTAGGCTGGAAATTTTTATCCCAATCAACCAAATGTTATTTCTTCTTGTCAAAATTTCATTCCTAAATAAATTATCATATATTATGATTCAAAGGATGTAGGATACCTTTTAGAGCCACAAGAGCCATAAATTTATAAACTACAAGAGCTTGAATTATAGTTTTAAGAAAAATTATAAGGCCTTGGGACCAAAGAAAGATATTTATGTATCCAATGATTAAAATGACATTGAGAATAATCCAATATAACATTCCAATCCTTTTTACTCGAGAAATTTGGAGAAATAGGGATGCCCAAATACTTAAAAGGTGTAAAAGCAATTTGAAAATTAAGAAAAATAGCAATTTGATCTTGAAGTTGAGATTCAATACAGAAAAAATAAAACCTAATATGTTTATCATTTAAAATTTGGTTACATGCACGAATATAAATATCAAGAGCTTGTCTAATATCTATGGCTTCCTCAAGAGTGACATTTCCCATCAAACAAGTTTCATCCACAAACTAAATATGAGAAAGTGGATCTAAACCCTACACAATATGATAGATGGGGATGGAATCAAAACACCTTCTACGAGAATGATAAAGAGATATGGAGATAAAGGATCGGCCTAATGCAATCCTATTTTAGAGTGGAAAATAGTAGAAGGGGAATGATTTAGAAGCACAAAAAAGTATGGAGAGGTACAAAAATCCACCACCCATCGCATCCAATTTTCATCAAAATCAAAGGTGCATAAAATATATTCCAAAAAAATAGATGCAAAATTTATTATAAGCCTTAGGAAGTTCAAACTTCATAAACATAAAACTTTTCGTATTAACATGCATAGTGTGGATATATTCTTGGAAAATAATGATACCATCAATGATTTGATAAACTTGAACAAACCCTCCTTGTTCAAGAGAAACAACACAAGGAAGAAAATGATTCGGCCTCTTAGCAATAGCCTTGGAGAAAATCTTATAAATAGTATTGCAAAGAGCTATAGGTCTAACATCAAAAAAATAAAGGGCTAATCCTTCTTAGGAAGCAAAGAAAGAAAAGAGTTATTAAGAGGTTTAATCATTTGTTTGGAGGTACGCAGTTCCTCATAAGCTACCAAAATGTCATCTTTAACAATATCCCAAAAATCTTGAAAGAACTCAATAGGAAATCCATCTAGACCAGGAGTTTTATCTTTTTCATCTCAAAAACAAATTTCTCTAACTCATTGATGGAAGTAGGTCCATTGAGAAAGGAATTATCATGAGCAAATATAAAATTAGGAATAAATACAAAATGATACTCCAATTATCAACATAGAGGTCTGTGGGAGCTTTGAATAATTCACGAAAATGAGAAATAAATTCTAATTGAATATCTTGAATTGAAACTAATTTAGACCCATCCGTCTTTGAATCCCCTTGAAAGTATATATTTTTTTGTGAAATAACAAAGTGATGGAAAAAGGAAGAATTACTATCCCTTCCCTAGAACCATTTAGCATGAGATTTTTGTCTCCACATGATATTCTTCTTAATCTCATTTTTTTCTAAATCATTTTGAAATTTAGAATGAAAAGTCAAAAAATCCTTACTTAAGCCTTTTTCTTGAATATAACCTTGAATTTTTGCCAACATACTAAAAATATTTATTTTCCTTTGCAAGAAATTATCACAAGAAGAAATATTCCATTATTTGATTTGTTTAACATAGAATAATTTCCTAAACAAAACATATTGATTTGTACCACTTTGAGGCTTACCTTCTTGCCATCAAATTCTATTTTTTCCTTCCAAGTCCTCTTCTTTTAACCACATGAGCTGAAATGTAAATGGAAAATTTTGAGTCTTAAAATTTTCATCCCATTGTAAACCTATGGGTCAATGATCTAAACCAACATTGTCCAAGATGGAAGAAGCAAGACAAAGTGACAAGAAGGCCAGGAATCACTAACCAAGAATATATCCAAATGTTTTGCAATAAGCTTATCTCCAATTTTATGATTGTTTCAAGTAAAGGAACCATTGTTAGGAGGGATATCCATTAATTGAAGATGATTAATATTTTGCATAAGAAGACTATCTTGAGGAAGGGTAGGAAGACCATCCCTTTTTTCATTAAAGGATAACACTATATTGAAATCACCTCCAATAATCCAAGGATATTCCTAAGGAAAAGCTTTTATGTGAACTTTCAAATCATCCCAAAGTTTAATCTTACCATGAATATATTGGGGAGCATAAAAATTAGTAACCAAGAAATTTAGACCAATACAAGTAGGAACGCCTTCTAGAGAAAAAATTCTACTAGAACTCAAGTATATTTTTGGAGAAAAATATCCAGAACCCCACGTATAAAGTGAGGAGTAATTTGACTCTAATACACATGTCTTAGACAATCTCTATATATGAAGCTTCCCCATACTCTCAAGTATATAAGAAGGCCCCATAGGATTTTATTACAACCTTAACCTATGCAAGCTTAACCATTTAAATTTTGTGTTGAACTAGTAAGTGGTTAGCTCAAGGAAATATCTCACTCCATGCCTCATAGATAGGATAATGGGCTACAATTATGATCCTAATCCTTTATAGTTAGCACTATAAAATATTGGGTTGATTCTATTTATGAATGAGATTGGGGTGAAGCCGCAATAGTGGTTTACAATTTGATGGAGGAAGGAAAACTGAGAAAAAATGACCCCATGGCAAAAAAAGTGATTTTGGGGGTTCGTACAAACCTAGAAGTTCGACCGAACCCCTTAAAATTTTTTCTGCCAAAAAACAAAAAAATGCATATGAAAGGGGTTCGAGCAAACCCCTTGAAGAGGTTCACTCGAACCTAGGTTCGAGCGAACCATGGTTTGAATGAACCCCTAGGGGTTCGCTCGAACCCCTATGGGTTCATACAAACCCCCAAATCCTCATCCCCTCCCGAGACACACAAAACCTAAAATTTGGCACTTCAGAGCTCGGGTTGAGGATGAAAATGGAGGAATCTTCACAAACCCAACTGGAATTAGGTAGTTCTCAGAGAGCTATCCAACGAATATAATTTTAATATGTTTTGGTTTTATTATGTATTTGTTTTTTTAGTTTTATTAAACATAGGTTTTTCATCGAAAATGAAGGTCTTTGTGCACATGTGGAAAAATAGCAGATTATCAAAAAAAAAATTGAAAAATATGAGTGCACCAGATATTGAAGTCATTGATCCAACAAAAAAAAATTGAATTTTGATATATACAAAAAAATTATGCATTATACGGTCGTATGTCTAAATTGTAATTGGTTTGACTTGAAACTTGATTAAAGAAAAAATATTCAATAAAATCTGTCTAACCAAGTGGAAGCACTAGATATCGAGTTACAAATATAAATTCAAAAGAATTAGAATTTTATCCTTATGGAAAAAAGTTATGCGTTATACGGTAAGCGTCACTTTTTTAAAATGCTATTTTATGAAAAAAACCAGTTTTCGTGGGAGATGGAAAGAGAAGTGCAATCTAATTCCAAAAAAATTGAAAAAAATATTTTTAGAATCTATAGACAAAATGTGACGAGACTCTAGTTTGCATCATCTTCAAATTCTTCACGGTTTAGCTGCTATAGGTGCCCGAATGTGAAGATTTAGTTAAAAATAATAATTTCAGTGTCCAGTTTGGCCAAAAATTGTAAACCACTATTGTGGGATCATCCATCGATATTGAAAAGATTGCAATCTAGACATGCCCCATAGAGCCTTCTTTTTTTCCCCACCTATGTGTAGTCATATTTGGGAATCAATAATTAGTATCTAGTGGCCTATTTATATTCCTAGTAGGATAAATGTTAGTTTTGGTTGTGAATAGAAAATCATTTATAGGCTACATGTTGAATTATTGAAGCCCATTTCTAACCACTAGCTTTGCATTGAGTATTGCTCTTAGATTTAAAACTTTCAAAATAAATTTCTCACAATTTATTAAATCTGGTGGAAAAAATAGCCTTTAGTGTATCCAAATAATAAAGGTAAAAGTTTAAAATGTCTAAGATAACTTTTACCCCTTTTCCAATAGATTGTCTCATTTTGAGCTAGTCAAATAGATATATAACTCTAAATAACCTTTTATTTAGAATGAGCCCCTATTTCTCTCATCAGGGAAAACTTTAGTGGCAAATTTTTTCCAATTGGCTAATAAATTTTGAAATCGGGACTTCCAAAAATGGCTAATAGTACAAGCTAAAAAGGATGTTGAATCACCAAGTTTTTACAAAAAATAATTTTGTCTCAATTAATTCGCCTCTGTAAACAATGCGTCATTGGAACTGATTCACCAGTAGTTTATACTGTAATTACAAATATTAATTAAATTTGCTAGTAATATTATATTGCTACCATTAATTTTGGGGCAATATCGCCACAATAATAAATTAGCATTTAATTTTAGGGATACTTTAGCCTTGAATAGGGATTTTATTTATTGTCATCGAATCATCAACTATCTTTTTAATCAGATGGCTACAGGTTGATTTCGTGCCCTAATACACGCGTTCCTTTTAAAAGGCTTGTTGAGGCCCGAAATTTGTTTTGGTCCACATGATTAAACCTAATTGTGTGGCCCAAAATAAATTCTAGGCCTCAACAAGCCTTTTAAAAGGCATGTGTGTATTAGGTTGTAGAATCAACCTGCAACCATTCAATTAAAAAGCTAATCAATGGTCTTCATTGTCGGCCTATCACCCAAAACTTGAACCTTGTAACCTATGTCGCGGGGTTCTGGAAGTTTGAAACTGAGTGACAGTGTGTTAGTTGAGGGATCACTGACTTCTCTAACCTTGGAACCTTGTTGCAGTGTTCAGAAGTTTCTTAACTTCCCGACTGGTCGATCTTTTTTGTTGTCACGATGTCTTGGAGTTTCTTAACCTTCGACTAGAGGTTGTGAAGTTTATGGTTTCTCTGACTGGGTGACAAGCCGATGGATGGTGGGACTGGTTTGCGTGGATGGTGATGACCATGTATAGTAGTGACTTGGATGTCAAGGGATGTGGGGACCACTTGGAGGTTGGGAGTTAAATATTTAAGTCTTTTTCGGGAGACTTGTTGCGAATATTGTAGATTCCCATCTTGATTCTTCGAAATTGCACAAGTGGTGTACACGTGTCTTGGTGGAGACCACAAGGAATAGCTGACAGTTTGGTGTGATAGTCAAAGGCAATGGACGAGTGAGGTGTCAACACGTGGCACAATTTCATTTGTTGATTTTACATCCCTATTGTAAATCAACAATCATTAGCAAATTTTAAAAGGAGAGATTCGCCATTGTAATTAATATTTTTAGTGATTATTCACTAGGATTTTCCACTATGATTATTATTTTTACCAATGATTAATTAAGATTCGCCAAGATTTTACAATTTTTTTTAATAATGTGCATATATTCGCCAGGAAAATTAATATTTTTTTCAAATAAAAGGAAAAATTCACTAGGATTTTACACCTTTGCTAGGGGGGGGGGTTCTTAAAGTTATCCTTGTCTCTCATTCAAGAACCTACATGGTTATAACCATCTCTACATCCTAATCGTTTTACCATATAACTCAAGTAACCATTTTTTCTACCTCTAAATTATCACTATGGCAAGTGGTAATCACTCTCTAAACCAACTAAAACTCTATTAAAACAAACAATAATAGAGTTGACCAACTATATGAGTTCTAGACTAGATCAACTCAACTAGATTGTAGCACAGTTGGGAGATATTTGAGCATGGTATAATTTGGTAAACAATAGGCTTGATGTGCTTAATCATTTTGAGGGTGACAAGGGCCATTCCTCTAATACAATATATGTCTTCACTTCCCCATGTTAGGGTGAAATCTCACACCCACCTAAAATTTATTTTATCAAATTTGATGACATTTATCCTACCATGTAGTCATACAAAGTAGATCAATATTTTTGCAATACATCACATTCTAATTAATTTCATTCATTGTTTCAATGAGTAAAAAAAACTCAACCATTTTTCACATAAATTGACTATTTTAAGGAAGTCCACAACTAATTTAGCCCTAGTGCATATGAATACCTTACAAGTGCCCTCACTAAATTACACTAAACACATTTAATCTAGGAATATCAACTAGATTTGAGAAATTAGCAATTCAATTCAATGACCTTGATGCTTAATTTTTTAAAGTTCTATACATGGTATAAAAGATATCAAGGTAGAGGTTATAATATTTAAATTGGTCACATTTCATGATACTCTTGATTTGGCTCACCTCGTTGAGGATAACTTTGCAATCCATAAAAAAGTTGTAGGATCCTCCTCCTTGCCCTCTAGACCCAAAAATTATCCAGGACTATAATGTTTGTACCTTTCCATTGTGCATGAAATATTGAAATATTGAACGAAATAATTTTTGGGGATTATAATATTGTTGTCATATGTAGGTGCAAGTGCAAGGTGTTTTATCAACTTTTTTAGAGATCTTATGTTGCTAGTTGATCTTGACCTAGTGACAAATATAGGGGTCAAGTATACATTTGGGTATAGCTATTGATTGCTAAAATTATGATACATTTTAATTGGTTTAAAACCCTATTAAGGATACCTTTGGGAATACCCTAGCATGCCTAGTTGAGCCCAAAGTGTAGGAGAGATTACCCACTCTCATCAATTTTCCTTTAACCCTCCCTCATCTATTGTTGAACCATGTTTTACCTTCTTGACAAAAACCCTAACCTTGAAGGTGAAACTGAATTATAGCATTGTGGAGCAACAATTTTGAGATCCAACATTACCTACCTAGATGGATGTGTTTTGGTAGGAATGAGTTGCTAATGCAACAAGTTAGAATAGCATTCATCAATTTGAATAGGATTCTTAATCTATGCCAAGGTTCTAATGGATTATACAAGTCTTCACATATTAGGGTAGGATTTATTTTGTTCCCAACTCTTAACTCAAGCCTCAATTACTCATGGAATTTCATTCCTCTACTACTATAGGTAACTCATGATTTTTCAAGACTTATGAGAGAGTCAAACAAAATTTATTTTAGGATGGCCTTAAGAAAAATGTCAAAGTGTTTGCAATTGAATGTGATGTGTGCTAGAGAAATAAAGTGGAAAACTAAGAATACCCCAAAAATTTTGTAGTCACTTCTTATTCTTGATGAAGCTTTTATTGATATTTTTATGGATTTCATTGTGGGGTTTCCAACATTAGGAGGTAAATGGATCATTTTGGTGATTGTTGATTGCTTGAAAAAATACGTTGATTTCTATAAATTGCATCACCTTTACATAGTTTTTGTGGTTGCTCAATAGTTCTGGATTCTATTTTCAAACTGCAGAGGATGCACCACTCCATCGTTGGTGATTGTGATCCTATTTTTTTTGGTACATAAATCAGGAATTGTATTAATTATCAAAATTCAGAAAATTTACAATTTCCAGTCGGACACCAAGTGTCAATTTAGACAATCAGCATGGAAGCTGTGTATAGTGAGCATGACACCTACCCCCTAGAATGGCACCCAAACACCTTAGCACGAACATGGACATCGCAAAAAATATGTTATGTGTTTGCCTTTGTCGCCACCAAAATTCAAAAAACCTGAGAGTTTTGCCACCTTCGCCATCACCATCTGAAGAAACTGAGAAACTTGTCGCTTCTGCCAAACCACCCACAAGCGCCATCACCCTGCAGTAGTGACAAAAATATAGTTGAGTCTTCATCCACAGGAGCCACCATCTTGTCGAGATTTAGACAGAGAGATCCAAAACCATTGAGTGCACAAAAACCTGCATCACTCATCAAACTCCACCCCTTCCGCTAACATGTACTCTTGGAAATGCAAATGCTAGTCAATCCCACCCGACAACTCTAGATAGAGGCGATGTTTCAAAAAGATGAGGCCGCACCTTGCCTTTCTTCTATGCTCCTGCAAAGCATCCCGTTTGAGATCCAGAAGAAATGGGTAACGACGCACATACACCCCCGGTAAGAGAGCTTTGTTCATGTCCCTTTTTCTTGGTAGCCCCACACCTAATTCTGTAATGATGATTCCATCCTCCACACCGCCTAGGAGATCCCCCATAATCAATTTCCTTGCCATCAGAAGTGTTACTGCCTTGGGCACCTCCAGGTCCAGTAAAGCGGCAACGAAGCGGGATGCTATGTCCGCATTCGTTCTACATAACTCTCCGCTGTTTCCAAGTAATTGCTACCCAGGAGGAGCTGCACAGATCCCAGCACCAGAGGGTCCTAATCTTTGAAAACTGACTTCAAGCGATTATAGGAGATATGTCCAAAGAACGCCCAGAGTCTGCGAGAGGCTCTCAAGCAACCCGACGTCTCCATGGCTTTCATTTAGAATTATGGAGCAGAAAGAATGTGGTGGAGACTAAATAAGAAATTCGCCACCCACAAAATGTGTGAGCCAGCCTCATGGCTGTCCACCAAGGGAGTGCGCCATTAATGGCATCACTACGGCCGTCCCATCCAGCTCCAAAACCTTATGCCAAAACTCGGATACAATGTCCTCTGGCAAACCAAGTGAGCCGCACTAGCCTGGTAGTGATGTCCTGGGCTTCATCCCAGTGACACGTCAACCGTCGCCATCCAGGCTGCCTCGGGGATTGTCATCCTATTTTTACTAGCATTTTTTAGCAAGAATTATTTAAGTTTCAAGGCACCAACTTGAAGGTGAGTTTGGCCTATCATCGTCTAATTAATGGCCAAATTGAGGTTTTCGACCAATACCTTGAGACTTAATTATTCTATGTCTAAGAAACAAGCACAATGGGCCAAATGGTTTCCTCTTATTGAGTGGTGATAATAGTACCACTTCTCTTAATGTTTTTGAGATGATACCCCCCACCTTTGTTAGGTGCTAATAATATGGGTTCTTCCAACAACAATTAACAATACCCTAGCCAAGTGAGGAAATTTCTTAGATCCTTGATGACAATCTAGTGTTAGTGCAAAACTCACATCAAACAATAGGTAGATCAGCATAGGGCGTAGTGTACCTTTGTCATTGGTGATTGGGTCTTTTTGCATCTCTAACCTTGCAAGAAAATGTCATTGCCAACAAAGAATAGTCATAAGTTGGATCCAAAATATATGGCCCTTATCAAGTGGTGCAACACATTGGTGAGGTGGCGTACAAGCTTGCACTCCTACCCTCTTCTAATATCCTCCCAAATTTGCATGTCTCTTACCACAAAGAAGTGATAGGATTGCTAATTGAATACCAACTAAGCTACCATCTTTGATGAGGAGGGATCCATATTTTTAGAACTAAGGACTATATTGGAAAAATGCACCAAGCACCTTTGCACTAGTTATATTGATGAGATTTTAGTCCAATGGAAGGGTTAGTCACCTAAAGATGCCACGTGGAAACTAGCCAACATTCTCTCCAAGTTTCCTAATTTTCAACTTTAAGAATCAAGCTTTTCAAAGGGTGAGGTAATGTTACAAACCTAATTCTGCTAGATGTAATTGATATTATCTACTGTTAGTTGGGTACATACGTTGTGTACATTGCCCATAAATAATAGTAAATAAGATGTCCAAATGTATATGCTTTGTAACTCATCCCGCTACTTAGTTAGAATAAAGTATTTATCATACATGTATGGGATAGTAGTAGCTATCTTTAGTTACACTCTTTATATTATAATAACTTCCCAAGTGGAAGGTACCTTGGATATTTGTATTTGGACTATAAGCTCTATTGGGAGGTTATTCCCTTGAAGTGGTATTATGAAGATAATATGAGCATTGTATTTCTCTCTATTATATGTATTTTTGTGTGTATTATTTTATTTTCCTTACAAATTCATTATATATGGGAGTTACAATTATTTGGTGATCTTTCAATTAACAAGACAAAAGTATGTTGAGAGGTGATACAAGTTGATTTTTGAATTGATTTATTCAATAACCAATAAGACTAATGCAAGCCAAGTTTGATACCATCTAAGAGTTATGTGTGATATTAAAAGTAACATTCATTTTTTGTGTGATTATGCAATGATTGAAAGTGTCATAGAATGTTGTCCTTAAATAATCAACCTTAGACATTCAATTTCAATTTTTTGGCACCCATACTGATTGGCTACGATTATTAATTGAGATTGTTGGTCTTATGAAGGAATATTTTTGAATTTCAAAATTGGGTGAGTAGATTGTGCTTGTGATCTATAATCTAGGATGATAAATTTTCTTGGAAACTAAGTTCGACATGTTCTTAATTAAATGATATGACATGGTAGAATGCTAACTTAAAGTTTGAAATTAATATCTCAAAATATTCAAGTTATATATTAGAAGTGTTCATTTATAACATTAATAAAAAAATAAAAAATAAAATACCTAATTAAAAAAATAAAAAAATGTGCACTTTTCCTCTCTATAATATTATAAAAAAAACCAAAAAATTTAATTTTTTTAAAATAATAGAATATATATTGATTAGTTCCTCCCGCAGGTTACTATTGCATTCGTTCGATATGCATTTGGTATGCAACATCGGCCAATCACATTTTTTTATTTTAACATATTACTTTTGTTTGTATAGTTTGAATTTTAAAACTTATTTTTTATATTTGAAAATTAACATTTATCTCTTTTTCTATTCGTGCGAGTAGCTCTATAAATCATTTTTGTTTAAGAAAATTAGGAAAATAGAAAGACATAGATCGATTAAATAAAAAATGAAAGATTAAAATTGACCGCTGGGGTACATAATTCATTAATACATAGTTAATGCATTAAATAGCATTGGCTGGAGGAGAAGCCGCTAGAACCATTGGATGGCTACGACGTTAGTGTATTTTGATTATTTAATATAGATTAAAGTCCAGCTAATTCAATTGACAAGGGCATGATTCCACTCTGCAAATAAATACTTTGGGATAGAATTTTTAATTTTTGATTTTAAGATTTTTTATAATTGTAATTGCAAGTAACTATTAAAAACATTAAGTTTGAAGATTATAATTTTAAATTTTTTTATAATTATTATTTTTTTTAAATTATTTAAAATTTTAACAAATTATTGTAACTTAGTTTATTTTTTATAAATTGTTTATTTCTACAAAAGTTTTTTTTCGTTTTATATTTCATTTTAGTCTACAATCATTCTATAGTGCAGTTATAAGAGAGTTAAATAAAAAAAATTATGATTGAACAACATAAAAGTAGAAAGTGTGATTATTAATGAAAGAGAAAATTTATAAATTTTCTATGATTAAAGATCTGAAGATTCGAAAAAAAAATCTTCCTTATTTTAAATGATTTCACATAAATTTTTATTTTCATCTCAAATATAAAAATTTTAAAATAGGGAATAAAAGTTGGTTACACTTTTATGCAAGTGATTTTTTACTAATTTATTTATTATTAAATATTTTTATAATATGTTTATTTTAAATTTATTTATAGAAATGAAATTCAAATATTTTAACAAAATATTTATAATAATGTTGGTTTAAGTGTTTTTTTATTAATTTATTTATTATTAAATAATTTTATAATATATATTTTGAATTTATTTATAGAAATTAAACTCAAATATTCTAACAAAATATTTATAATAATGTTGGGTCTAAAAAATTGCTATTGAGAAAAGTGTTAGTTCCTTGTCATAGATGTTGTATTTTAACATGAGATCTTTAAATGTTTTTTAATGATAACATACAAGTCTTACCCTTGCAACAATATTTTACTCATAACATAACTAATTGCATCCATCTTTGCCTTTGAAGTTATATTTAAATTATGTAAAGTAAGGACTGGTGTCATACTTATCTTTTCTACAACTCTTCGAATACACACTACTATCTATTTCCCTATGGAATTTCCTTCCTTTTCTCATTACGTGCAGAAATGACAATCCAAACTATTTTTAACTCTTTCTAATTTTGGGTTTCATTGCACCTAAATGAGACTCTACTCTTTTCCCTCTTTAAGTTTTGGTTTTTATTCAAAGATCACGTGTTTTGATTTTAAGCCTAGCCATTACCAGAACATGAGTAGTGGGTGACATGTTAGTTTAATAACTTTCTTTTTCAATCATGTATCTTACAACTATGAACAATATTAGAGTTTTTGGATCCTCACAGACATGCCATTTACATTATTTTATTAATTTGCACTCTGTGTTATTGGGTTTGTTGTGAATCTAGCTTGTGTTGGGATTAGTTTGAACTTGGTATAGATGGATTGATTTAGTGTAAAGCTATATATTAGCTCCAAAGTGGAATTTAACCTTGAAGCTTTGTTTTGGTGCTTTGATAGGTTGATCTAACATTTTTTTGAGCCACTTTAATTAGCTTGTGATTTAAGCTTTTCTATGCATTTCTAAACTTTAAAGTTTAACCAATGTGATAGAAGTTATGATCTTGACAAGTGGGATGACTAAAAATAAATGACTGTAACAACTATATTTAGTCTACTTCTTTGACAAAACATCTTTCTTTGTTCCTTGCCTAAAAGCTTTTGCCTTGAATTTTTCTTTAATCTCCTTTGCATATAGTAACTGCTTCATCGCTAGAATTCATCGGCCACTAACTACATTTTTATCTGCTTTCTCGTTGAATCTAAATTGCATTACTCTCTCCAATAGAAATTCGACACTTGTGTCACTTGTTTATTTTTAAAATAATAAAATATTGATATATAATTAATTTATTTTCGCCCGTTTAATGAACGCTTAAAAAACCCTCGCTCACCGACGTCACCGATTTCCCTATATTAAATTGAAAAGCAAGCTGCAAATCTTCTGGCGGAAGGAATTTTTTAAGTTAAATGTTCATTCAATAAACAAAAAACAAAAAAACCAAAGCTTGACCATTCAGACCTAAAAGTTTGCTTGGAAGGCAAGGAAAAACACAACGTTTATTTACGGAAGACTGTACGGACCGAATAAACAGGGAGGAGCTTAACGTAATTGCCTTGAGGCGGCTCAAATTTCCTATCGTCATTCTACGGGATGGTGCATATGCACTCCAAAATCTTTGGAATGAATCTGCGTCTTATAATGATATATATAATGTAAATACATATGCATTTGAATAAAAAAAATTCAGATTTAAACAGTACATTTTAAATATTGACTTATTCAGGTGAACTCGTATTCAATCAGATTGAGAGTGACTTAAAAATGAACCACTAGGCTAAACATGTCAATGCTTAAAATATGAAGCCAAACCCACGCGATCTGATCATTCTGGAAGATGGTAGGTACCCGATGCATCGTCCGTCAAAGCGGTTTTCAGGAATCGGGGGGCGAAAAGGCGGAATTAACAGAAAAGTCTGTGCAGAGGTGGGCGATCGAGACCAAAATATTCCCGAGTATTTGGCACGAACTTCTAGAAGGAAAGACAGAAACAGAGAGGAAAGTGACTGGGTTTAGATTTCCATGGTTGTTTCAGGATGAGGTGCGCCTATATTACCTAATTGAGTCATCTGCAGAACAAATCAGAGAGAGAGAGATTGAGATTAATTGATTTGAAGCGTTTTGAGAAAAAGATGGAGAAGGGAAAGAGAAGCACGAGCTATGGCGATTTGGGGATAGACATAGCCGGGAGCTTCTTCAAGTCGATTGAGGGCGTGGGGCCGCTTTCACCGAGCGGAGGAAACACAAAGATCACGGTTGTGGGCGTAGGAAATGTGGGCATGGCGATCGCCCAAACCATTCTAACTCAGGAGCTAACAAGTGAGCTGGTATTGATAGATGTGCAGGCGGAAAAGCTGAGGGGGGAAATGCTGGACCTGCAGCACGCCGCCGCCTTTCTCCCTCGCACCAAGATCATGGCGGACACGGACTATGCTGTATCTGCTGGGTCGGACATGTGCATTATCACGGCGGGGGCTCGGCAGCGCGAGGGGGAGTCGCGGCTGGCACTGGTGGAGCGCAACCTCCACATGTTCAAAAGCATTGTACCCCAGGTGGCAAAATACAGCCCTAATGCCATTCTCCTGGTGGTGTCGAATCCTGTGGACGTTTTGACCTATATTACCTGGAAGCTCTCGGGGTTCCCGTCCAACAGAGTGATTGGGAGCGGCACTAATCTGGATTCGTCGCGCTTCCGCTTCATGATCGCCGATCATCTGGATGTGAACGCGCAGGATGTGCAGGCGTACATGATCGGCGAGCACGGCGACAGCTCCGTGGCGCTGTGGTCCTCCATCAGTGTGGGAGGGATGCCCGTGCTGAGCTTCCTGGATAAGAATCAGATTCCCTATGAGAAACACCATCTGGAGGCCATTCACCACACTGTTGTAAACAGTGCCTATGAGGTCATTAAGCTCAAGGGCTACACGTCCTGGGCTATTGGGTACTCGGCGGCTAACTTGGCCAAGAGCCTTCTGCGCAACCAGAGAAGGATCCACCCTGTTTCTGTGCTGGCGAAGGGTTTTCACGGAATCGAAGAAGAGGTTTTTCTTAGCCTGCCTGCGCAGCTGGGAAGAGGAGGTGTGCTCGGCGTTGTTAATATCCACTTGACAGAGGAGGAAACCCATCATCTCAAGATGTCCGCCAGGGCCATTCTCGATGTTCAACAGCGCCTTTCTATTTAACGGTTTCTATTTTCCCTCGCCTTTTGCTTTCTTGGTACACGGTTTTTTAAACCCCTGCATACAAACAGGGTTTCACAATCCTGTTATATAGTTAGCCCATAAGCTTATAGTTATTATTGGCAGAGTAGCTGTTGAAGATTTGTTAGTAGCCTTTTTTGTTGGACATTTTGGCTGTAATTCCTCTTAACTTTATTGAGTTTCGCCGCTTATCCACACCGCCAGGAAATTTCTTCAGAGGATTTGGCTGGACCTTACAGGTATCTATTGTTTCCTTGTCAGCACCTGTATGCAAGGTGGACAGTGGACAAAACTGCGGTCAGAAAGCTTATTTTGAGACTGTTACACAGCATAATAACTTAAATTTATAGATTTGTTTTTAATATGTTCCGTGTTCACACTGTTCCGAAAAAGAAATGGATGATAAGTTGGGTTCCTGTAAACAGTTTTACCGATATAAAATGTTCCCCCGCCGTTTAAAATTCACTGCCATAAACCGCCTCCATTTGCTGGCTCTTCCTCTTGGACTCTATAAGGATTGGTCTCGGTTACATAAGCAACCTTCTCACTGAAATTTACTACAGGCAAATTCATTGTAGAAGACTGTCTTTCAATTTGCTACCGGCAGTTTTACAGCTAAATTCCAACTTAAATTCACATCAGTTGAAACAACTTTGCTACAATGTAAATACCCGTAACATAATTTTGTTTATTTATTATGGCTAGCAATAGAAACTATGTTCTTACTATGAATGAAATTATTGTCAATAGGTAAAATTGGTAAAATACTTTCAATGTTTGGTTGCCTACTGTGCCCACCTCTGCTTATCTACTTTTCATATCTTTTCCTGCAATACCTGAAATTGTATAGATTATCCATTCTTGTCCTACCTAAATTTATATTTCTTTGATGAAAGCTGATCTTGCCTTAGAGCTCAATATTAAGCCTAGACAGAAACGTTAAGTCTAAATTTGCATAGATTTACAGAGAGATATGTTTAAAATGATGAAATTTGCAGAGATTTACACACAGACATGTCTAAAACGGTGATCTGCCATGTTTTTTGGTTGGGAAGTTACCTTGCTTTGGAGCTCGATAGTAGGCCTAGAAAGAAGGAATATTAAGTTCTGTAAATTTGCAGAGATTTACAGAGACATGTTTAAAATGGTGACATTAATATTTTTTTTGGAAGTTCACCTTGCTTCAGAGCTAGATAGGAAGAAGGATTATCAAGTTTTATAAATTGGTTGAGATTTACACTTAAAGATAGGCCTAAAATGGTAACTGCCATGCTTTTTTGATGGAAGTTCAGCTTGCTTCAGAACTCAATACCAAGCCTAAAAAGAAGGAATATTAAACTTTATAAATTGATTGAGATTTACACTTTTAGACATATCTGTCATATTTATTTTGTTTCATAGTGTCGTAATATTGCACCTCATGGCAATTTCACATTTGCACATCTAACCTATTGCATTTATGACAACCTGTCGTATTAATGACAAAAACCTATGAGTTAGAATTTCACAATTTCAACTCCACAGGGGACAACAATGAAGCATTAGCAGTTCAGAATTTCACAATTTCAACTCCACAGGGGACAACAATGAAGCATTAGCAGTTCAGATATCTCATTCTTGGGAAATTTTGAGTAGGACAGTTGTGTGACATGTGGACATCCGTGCGACGTGCTAGCATCCCCAAATTTTTCGAGATTCAAATGAGTGAATCTAGCGTCCTTTGCCTATGACACGTCATTGCAGCAAGAATGCAAGTGTAACGGCTCTTCCCTCCCATTCAACCTCACAAAACTCCTTTTTTCACTCTCATTCTCATTCATTCTTACCTTCTTGCATTCATTATCATCTCCTTTCATTCTATCTTCTCCTCTACATCTCTTCTCATTCTCTCTTGCTCTTGGTAGTGAAGCTTTGCCAAAAAAAATTTCTCAAGCAACAGTTAAAGGCTCTCTTGCAAGCAAGCACGTCACGTCTATCAAACCAAGAGGGGAGCCACGAACTGTTAATAAAGCTCTCTTGTATATTTGTCTTGTCTATTTACTTGTAATGTGCCAAGCACTGATATAGGTGAATAGCACAAAACTACTAAACACAAAATCTGGAAACGTGACAATCACTGATAATAGAAAATGACAGAGTATAGCAAACGGTGACAAAAGTAATTTGAACACCGTATTCGTTACATAGCAAGCCAAAGAAATCGCCCAGCGGCCTTATATTCAATACCAGATCATAGGGAAACAATCACACATCATAATTGTGCTCAGAACCAATTACAAATCTTGTAAACGCCACAAAATAATAAGCACTTGTCCACAGAAAGAAACAGAATTGGATTGATTAAAATGAACTAGCACAGAGAGATCGTTCCTTGAGATGGGAATTGATTCTAAATTTGTATTACATATGCTCATACAATATGCGATTGCACTCACATACCGACTCACGATGTATGGCAGGAATTCAGTCGGGTCTGAATGATGTTGAAGATTTAATGCATCCACTGGTCGCAAATCTCAATCTCGAACTGGCACAGTGATGACTTCGATTGCAAATCAGAAGTCTCTATATCGTCAATCAATCACTCCCAACATATTCGTCAAGATCCCCTAGTATTGTCGACTCTTGTAGATGTAATATGTTGGCGCTTGAATGTCATGAAAAAGCACTCCAGAAGATTCCCGCAAAGACCAGATAACCGATCACAATTGTTCGATGTCTCCGCTCTTGTACAATGATCGCTTTTAGTGAGTGTCGGGTGGTGGATGGGTGAGCAATGGCGAGGATTAATGGAAGAGTTACGATGCTGGGTGAGGGCTACGTCCCATCTGGCTTGACTAACAGAGGGCTACGTCCTTGCAAGTCCTGTTTCACAACTCCATGATGATCTTCTCAGTCCAACGAACCAACATATATACGTAAGCCTCCAACATGTCGGCCAGACAAAAAATGAAATTCCAATATTATTTTAGCGCCTCCTCAAAATGAGTCGGCCAAAGATAGTTATAACAAATTTAAATTTTATTAATTAATAATTTAAATTTATTTAATTATTTAATATTATTTTAAATATTATTATTTATTTAATTTAAAGATTATTATTATATTAATATTATTTTCAAATTAACATTTAAAAATGCTTTCTTTCGTCCAATTGGAGATGGGTCCCAATTGGGGACATGATAGTCCTCTGGGCTCGGTAATTGCTTGCCCTCAAGCAATTGCAAGCTCATGTCCATGAATGTCGAGACAACCAAAAAGTGACAAAGGGTATGGCATCTGTACCCCAAACCTCTACTGCTCAACTTTATCAACAAGTCATGATCCCAAATAAATAGTGTAGCAAGCATGTCAATTCTTGGATCCCATGTCATTGCACTATCACGCTCAACAGGGGCTAGAGGAGGGATATATTTCCATAGGCTATCAATTCCCATCAACTTCCGGATTCTAAATGTTCTCCCGTGGGTGCTTAAAACAAAGGAAGAAAGCTTCTTACTATCGTTCTCAGGGGTGAAGGTTGCCAACTCAAGACTAAGCAAAATCCAAAGACTATTGTTCCCAACCAAGGAATTGGGGCAGCTGTCATACCTTTCCTTAGTTCCTTCTCCACCTCAAATTTCTCTTTCCACATTGCTTCGTGCTCTTCAACGAGTATTGGCCCAATTTAAATTCTTTCATGAGGATTATAGATTTCATGTTCGAATGCAATGCCCTTTTCAAACTCACTCAACTCTCCTAAAGCTTGGATGGTTGCTTCCTGGACATCATTTGAAATCAGAGACACCTCTTCCTTCGTCTTGAACTCATCAACAAATGGTATCTTTCCCACCTTCACTTCATCAGTCTTTTGTTGGTGCACACAAACATTAGAAATCAATAGGAAGTCTTTACCTTCAACTTGATTATTGGGTTCCTTTTGTTCTTGCTTCATGATGTCTTGTAATTTTGATTTTTCTTCATGTTCCACTATCACAACTTCTTCCTCGTCCTCCTTTTCTAATTCTGGCTCTGATGTGTCCTTCATTGTTTCAGGTTCCTTCATCTTGGGCACTGAATTTGATTGTTCATCTTGCTTTCTTCTTCCTTTCTTTGGCCCTATCTTTGCCATTAAACTGTAATAGTTTGCAAAAGTAATATGTTTTCTGATACTTGGATCAAGATTGATGTAGTCTTCTATGTAGGCATTAATGTCATATGTTGTTGAGTTTGGATCCTCTTCTTTCGGTGGTGACTCTACTTTAGGCAAAAAGGTAGGCTGGAAGGGCCTAGGTGTTAATCCACTTGGAATCTGATTATTATTTGTAAAATTTATAAGAGCATTTTGCACTTGTTGCATCATCGGGGTGATCAGTTCGTAGATTTGTTCTTTCCTTTTCAGGTATGCCTTAAAAACATCTTCTTGATCAGCCATTTCCTTTTTTAACCTTTGCCTCCAATGTCGATCTGTATGTGCAAAATCGATAGACCCATAGGCTGACAGGATTCAAGCTTTGATACCATTGTCATGTGCTAAGCATTGATATAGGTGAATAACACATAACTACTAAACACAAAATCTAGAAACGTGCCAATCATTGATAATAGAAAATGACAAAGTATATCAAATGGTGACAGAGTAATTTGAACATCATTTCCTTACACAAGCTAAAGAAATCGCCTAGCAGCCTTATATTCAATACCAGATCACAGGGAAACAATCACAAATCATAATTGTGCTCAAAACCAGTTACAGATCTTGTAAACGACACAAAATAATAAACACTTGTTCGTGCATAAAGAAAGTAACAGAATTGGATTGATTAAAATAAACTTGCACAAAGAGATTGTTCCTTGAGACGAGAATTGATTCTAAATTGGTATTACATATGCTCATACAATACGTGACTGCACTCACAGACCGACTCACGATGTATGAAAGGAATTCAGTGGGGTTTGAATGATTTCGAAGATTTAATGCATCCACGGGTCGCAAATCTCAATTTTGAACTGGCACAGTGATGACTTCGATTGCAAATCAGAAGTCGCTATATCGTCAATCGATCACTCCCAACATATTTGTCAAGATCCCCTAGTATTGCTGACTCCTGTAGATGTAATATGCAGGCGCTTGAATGTCATGAAAATGCACTCCAGAAGATTCCCACAAAGACCATATAACCGATCACAATTGTTCGATGCCTCCACTCTTGTACAATGATCACCTTCAGTGAGTGTTGGGTGGTGGATGGGTGAGCAATGGCGAGGATTAATAAAAGAGTTGTGATGGTGGGTGAGGGCTATGTCCCACCTGACTTGACTAATAGAGGGCTACATCCCTGCAAGTCTTGTTTCACAACTCCATGATGATCTTCTCAGTCCAATGAACTAGCATATATACGCAAGCCTCCAACATGTCGGCCAGACAAAAAATGACATTCCAATATTATTTTAGCGCCTCCTCAAAATGAGTCGGCCAAAGATAGTTATAATACATTAAAAATATTATTAATTAATAATTTAAATTTTTAATTATTTAATATTATTTTAAATATTATTATTTATTTTGAAATTAACATTTAAAAATGCTTTCTTTCGTCCAACTGGAGATGGGTCCCAATCGGGGACATTACATTACTATCATTTGTTACATTCGTGATAGGGGCTCTCCTCCACAACGAGGTTTGTTTCTATCACACTTTTTTATATTTCATGTATTTTTGTCTATCTCTATTTGGTTGTGTATGGAGGTGGAAACACAAAAATGAGGGTTTGATTGAGGCAAGCCTTGAAATAGCCCCAATAGTCTTCATTGTCCTCCTTGTGTATAGATGAACGGATTTGAGGAGCTGAACATTGTAGATTTTAAGTTTTTACTCTCTATCTTGACAGGGGTGACAGTGTGGGGGGCATACGTCCTCATGGCGTGCTGTCGTTTGTGGCCAAGGCTTTCCCCTTCTAGAGGTAGCATCTGTGAGTTTTAAGGTTTTTATTTTTGTAATATATAGCTTATAATTTTATAATTAGTTTACGTTAAATAGTTTTACCATTCTTGTTCTTGATAGTTTAGCATTTCCTTCGATCTAGTTATTCAAATATTTTTTATTTTCTACATTATCACCCAAGCTTTGTACTTTGAGGTAACTAAGGGCCATTTTCTCTTTGTAGACTCTATTTGTCTTGAGTCTCTAGAGTAATGAATCCTCTCCTTTACATTTTGGTGAAGCAAACGTGAATGAAATCATGTTGGATCTTTTTCTTCCAAATTTTAATGCCTTTGACAATGCATTCTCCAAACAAGATTTTGATATGTTAGATGAGCCCCTAAATGATTTCTTAGAGGCGTCTCCTATCCATAAATCTGGTAAACAAAATTCATCAAAACCACCTTATTCTTCACAAGTCAAAGAGTCCATGAATGTAGTTGTAGTCTTTATTTCCCCTCAAAGGCCTAAGAGACACATCATTTACGTGACTTTGGTTAGCCCATCTCCTAAAAGAATTCATTATATTTGTATGGTTCTTATCACAAATGACACACCAGGCCTTTACACGAGATGTATACAATCTAAGGCTCCCTCTTATAAGTGGTATCCCATACTTACAATACTAGAAGGAATTAACAAAATCTTAATCAACATACTTTTTTACCACCTTCTCAACCAAGCCTTCCTCAAGCATGTAAACCTATAGCTAAGGCACTTGGTGAGTATGATCTTGTTGAGCAACTTCACATTACTCTCGCAAAGATCTCACTTTGGGATATGCTTTAGACTGCTTCAATTTAGCAAGGCATGCTTCAGGAAGACTTGCAAAAGATCCTCTTTCCTTTTTCTAGGCCAATATATGTTAATGCGTTGATAGATCATATTTGTGTGGTTTCGCTGAATATTATGTTTCATCTGCAAGAACTCCTGCCTCCGGAAGTATAGAAGCAAGCGGATCCTCTAATGATAATAATTAACATTAATAATATTGGTATCAGACGCACTCTCATTGACATCGGTTCTCCACTCAATGTATGTAACATTGATTTTCTACCTAAAATTAAAATTGATTCATCTTCTCTTGTTGCTTCTTCTTTGTACATTCGTGGATTCAATAATGTCGGTCCACAAGCCTTAGGCATGATAATCTTTCCTCTAAGGTTGGGACCCATTATCGTACCTACTTTGGTTTATGTTATGCTAGGACCATTAGCCTACAACATTCTCTTGGGAAGACCATGGATTCATGCTTTGAGAGTAGTCACTTCTACTTTGCATTGTTCTATAAATTATTTTGTTAATAACGAAGTAATCACAATTAAGGTTGACCCTGATGCTATACACCTTGTGAGATGGCAGTTGTTGGTCGAGCCTTAATTGCTTCTACTCTTACGAACTTTAGCCCTTTGTTATCTTTTAATGCATTGACATCTACTCCAATAGTGCCTATTACAAAGGTTACTCTCGAGATAGATGTCCCTGAGGAAGATCATCCTAAAGTAGAGAATCCTAATTCTACCCTTTCTACCTCTTCTTCTGAATTGAATGCATGTCTTGGTGACAATTGGGAGTCCTTGGACTTTACTAAATCCTATATCAAGAAGTACAAAGTAGACCATATCCACCTAGACATTCTGACGATCTCATACACCTCCGTTAAGGAAAATGATTGTCCTTTTGCTAGGGAGGAAAATCATGCTTCCGTTAAGGAGGCTAGTGTTTGTGTTCCCGCTAAGAAAGATGGTTATGTCCCTGTAAAGGAGTTTGATGCTCATAGATGGGATCACAATCTTTATGTTGGTCCTCCTCCTTCCCAGGAATTGCAAGCATGTTATGATCCAGGTCTCATTCTCTTTTCTAAATATGGTTATGGAGGTAAAGGTTGTGGACGTAATGAACAAGGTATCAATCCCCATAGAGTTTGATTCTTGTGGGTATAAGATTGGATTTGGATATCGCCACACAAAGTCTAAGGTGAAACCATGGCTGAATGTCAACTTGATTTCCACCAAACCCTCTATCAAAAGCAAGGTAGACTCTAATGAAGTTCCTCTAGATGTTTTCTCTTCGGAAGAAGCGCTAGAAGAATTCTTAGGTGTCTACTCTCACTTACCTTCTTATCACCATAAATGACGATTCTTGTATTGCTTGGATAAACATGCATATTTTGGAGAGTTCATTATGAGCATCGATGAGAAGTCTCCTTTATCTAATATTGATGATAGCACTCCTATATCTAATCTTGAAGACCGTAGTACTCTCCTTAAAGGGGATACTTTTGATGTTCTTATGGATCCTAAATCTTCTGAAAAGGCGATTAAGATTGGAAAATTTGTCTTCAGAAGAATCCAAACAACATGCTAATTTGTTACATTCTCATCCTTATATTCCCACATGGTCATATGAGGACATCCCTGGTATTGATGAATCCATGGTGGTTCACAATATCATTCTATGTCCCGATTCCAACTCTGTTAAACAAAAGATTCTTAAGATGAATCCCAGGGTCACTTTATTAGTCAAGACTGAGATAGAAAAGCTCCTAAAAGTTGGTTTTATCTGTCATATTGACTATTCACCTTAGATATCAAATATAGTTGACGTTAGTAAACCTGATGGTTGTATTCATATTTTCATGTATTTTCATGACCTCAATAAGGCTTCTCTTAAGGATGATTTTCCATTTCATAGTACTGATATGATCATGGAATCAACTGCAGGCCATGCCTTATTATCTTTGTGGATGGCTTATTGGGCTATAATCATATTCATATCAACTCAAAAGATCAGTATAAGATAGCCTTCACTACCCCTTGGGGTACCTTTTGCTACGTAGTCATGTTGTTTGGATTAAATAATGATGGAGAAACTTACCAAAGGACGATGGCTCTTATCTTTCATGATTTCATTCACAAAATTCTAGAAGATTACTTCAATGGCATCTTGGCTAAGTCCACAACTCATTAAGGTCACGTCAAAAATCTTCATCTTACTTTTAAAAGGCTTCAACAATATAAGATGAGACTAAATCCTCCTAAGGGTTTCTTCGATGTAGATGTCAACAAACTTTTAGGATTTATCATCTCTCATCATGGAATCAAAGTCGACTCAAATAAAAATGATGGGATTATTAACATTCCCCCACCTAAAAACATCTATCAATTGCGTAGTTTGCAAGGGAAGATTCAAACAATTCATAGATTTGTATCTCAATCGATTGATCGTACCCTCCCATTCACACGTTTGTTGAAGAAATATCTCCACTTCTAATGGGATGATAAGTGCGACAAAGCTTTTGAATCAGTCAAAAGTTATTTGGCCAATCCTCCTATCTTGATGTCGATTATGCAAGATAGACCCTTTTTTTACTTTATATCTTTGCATCACCTCACATGTTAGCAACTTTATTAGCTCAAGATGATGATGATGGTAAAGAAAGAGAGGTCTATTACATTAGTCGTATTATGATTGATTATGAGACTCGATATTCTACCGTGGAGAAACAATGTTTGGCTCTCATTTTTTCAATGCAAAAGTTACGACATTATCTTCTTCATGCCAAAACTCATGTTATTGTAAAATGTGATCTTCTTAAACATTTATTCACTAGTACCGATCTTTCTGGAAGGTTGGAAAAATGGGTAATGTTTCTCTTTGAGTTCGATATCAAATTTTTAACTCATAAAGCAATCAAAGGACAAGTTGTTATCGATCAATTGGTGAAAGCTCCCTCATCTCCTCCTTCCCTAATTTCGATTTATTTTCGAATGAAAATTTATTCGCATTAGACCATGAACCTCTATGGCAGATGTACTTCAATGGATCAAGATGTCAAACCGGCTCCGAGGTAGGTATAGTTTTAATCTCACCCAAAGGTAAGTTGGTTCCTCTATCCCTTCGATTAGAATTTTGTTGTACTAATAACATTGTTGAGTACGAAGCCCTTATTTTCGGCTTACGTACCATGATGGTATTAAATATTAAATATATTCACATTCATGGCGATTATGAACTTATTGTAAATAAAATCATGGGAATGTATTATGCCAAGTAGAGTAATCTATCTTAGTATTATGATTTGGCTTTATCCTTGATTGATTCTCTTCCTTCATGATAGACAGTGTCCGTAGAAGAGAAAATTGCTACACAGATGCAATGGCAAGTGTAACCTCCCTAGTATCTTCGGACGATGGTGTAGAAGAGTACCTCTTTGTGGTTCAAATTATTTTCTCTCCTTTTATCTCGGATCAACCTGAACCTAATGGTCTTGTGTGTGCTCATGTAGACTTGAGGGAATGGTACTCTCACATTTATGTTTATATGAAGATTGGAAATTTTCCTAACAATGTGACTAAAAATGCTCGCACTCGGATACAAAAGCTTTTATCTTGATATATTACTTAGTATGACATTATTGAAAATCTTATAATGGTCTTCTTCTTTGGTGCCTCACTAAGGCTGAAATGCCCCTTGCCCTTCAAGAAGCTCATTCAGGCTCTAGGGGTGGACATTTTGGTGGTAAATCCTTAGTGCGTAAGTTGATTCACATGGGATATTATTAGTAAACAATGGAGCAAGACTCTTTTTCCTTTGTCAAGAAGTGTCCTCAATATCAACAACACAACAATCTTACTCGAGCTCCTACACAAGAGCTTCAAAATCAAACCTCTCCTTGGCCATTCACAAAATGGGGGTTGAATATTATTAGTAAAATATCACCTCCTTCTAAAGGAGATACCTTCATCATTATAACTACTGATTACTTTACAAAATGGGTTAAAGCTATTCCACTTTGATCCACTAATGTTGAAGCAATATGTAGCTTTCTTCTAAATAATATCATTGCTTGTTTTGGATTGCCTTCTACCCTTGTTTCTAAAAATGGTACTTCATTCAAGAACAAAGAGACGAAACAATTCTTAGAAAAATTCCATATTTAATATTGATTTTCTACACCATATTATCTTCAATCCAATGGCCAAGTTAAAGCGTCTAATAAAACTCTCGAGCTAATTCTTCAAAAAATAATAAATAAACACAATAAAGACTGACATACTCAATTGGTGTATGCCTTATGGGCCTATCACACGAGCATTCATATAGCTACTGGTACTACCCTATATAACCTCATGTATGGTGTTGAGGCTATCATGCCTTTAGAGTTGTAAATTTCATCTCTATGATTTTCCCTTAAGGCGTTGATTAATGATGAAACTTACCGTGCTGAATGTCTAAACCAACTTGAATTGTTTGATGAGCACCAATTATAGGCCCTCAAACATCTCCAGGATTATTAAAAATCTATTTCTAAACATTACAATCAATTGTACTTTTAAGGTAGGTGATCTCCATTTCTATGAGAATTAGAGAAATGTAAATACACCACCTAATCAAAAGGGGAAGATTAGCCTTAATTGGTTGGGTCCTTACATAATCACCTATGTGTATGGTTATGGTGCATATGGACTATCATCTATGGATGGTATACCTCTAAAAGAACTAGTCAATGCAATGCATCTTTGTCGATACTATGCATAAGGTCTATGTGGCATGTGCATGGCACTCATCCTTCCTTAGGAATCATAGTTCATTGTGCTATATCATCTCTTCATGAACACATTATTTTATTACTTGATGTTATGATGTAAAAATTTGTATGTAATTAATATCTTTAATTAGGAGTAATGTATATATGTGTTTTATCATTATGCTATGTATTTGTGCATTGTATTTAATTAACTATTTTGGTCAGGCATTAGATCATCATTGTATTTAATTAAGCATGCATCAGATGCTTTTTTATTAAATCATAATAACATCTAAGGTAAATATACATCCATAAACATACATCCATTACAAAATCATACATGAAACAAAAGTACACATAAATAACACCAAGATATCGGTCAAAAGTCATATATATATATATATATATATATCAAAAATGTCATGTACATGTATCACACCACTCTAACAAAATGTGGTGTTTGTATATCTATATATGAATCTATACATCAAAAATATATACATAAAAAATGATGTGGTATACAAAATCTTCCTATTAGCCTATGGATGCATGGCTTCCCTAGTCCTTTGGTACTGGTGATGGAAGAGGAGGGTGTTGGATCGATGCATGGGAGTGTGATTGATGTGACTGCGATACAAACACGTTTCACAACCGCAATCCTTAGATATCTCCCCTAAGCTCAAGCACATCCTCCCACAATTGTGTGATTCACTCCTAAAGAAAATCCTCCCACTCACAAGCCTATTGTAACTCCTCTTGAAGTTGTTGCATCTAGGGATCAACAGATGTCGTCTTTGTTGCTTCTACTTACCTACCGAGGTCATCGACCTAGCTTTGTAGGGTGTTACGTGCTAACTCGACACTCTTAGCCTATGTCATGGCCTGATCTTGCTTGGATAAGATGGTAAGGATCTTTGTCATCTGTTGATCTCGTTGTCCAATCATTAATTAGCTTAGTGGTTTGTTGGACTGCCTCTACTCGTGTCTTCTCATAGGTCATCCTTAGACGTGCTAAAGCCTCAAATAGGTGGGCATGACACCATGTTGAGGGAGGCCTATAGTCATCAAGGATCAACCCATGGATTTGGACAACTAGGGCCACCTATGAGATGCATTGTCAGATGAAATTGAGCCACTCCTGTGTGAGCACTGCAACCAGAGAGATAGTAGCTGATATCAGTACCATATCATCAAAATATACATGTATATATACAAATGAGAAAATTCAAATGAAATTGTTGATACAAAATAACATGTATCATACTTGTACTTGTGTCCCCAACCTTCCAATGTGGATCCAAGGGTGGAGCCATGCTTGGCCTTACCACTTACATCAAGGGAGACATAGTTTCCTAGATGGTAGGTGGCACCGATGAGACGAGTGTCGCGCGTACTAGTGATGCCACCCATTGGTGTCACCTCAATCTACCCTATGCCATTCCCACCTCTGCCTCTGCCTCATCCCTCTCATCACTATTGTTGGGTCCCTTGCCTCATGACCCCTAAACACCATCATTTTCGTAGGGGCATATGCTAGGAAAATTAGGGTGGGACCTTCTGTTGACCACTAGTCAGCATAGTTGATTGCGATGTTGACATCATTGGTCAAGAGTGCCTCAGTCTAGTTGTCGTTATCCAATCTATCATCATTGTTGAGTGTAATGTCAATGATCATCAGACAGGGTTGGTCTCCTGCTTGGGTTGCACTCTTGTGTGAGCATATGTACATGGGAGTTTGTCGGGGGGATTGTTTGCACTTGCCTAAGCTAACGAGTGACTCGATGCTAATAGTATGGGACTATAATATATTATGATCGTTTGGTCAAGAGTCAATCATGTTGCATCCTACGCAGTTGCCTCCTGTCATACAACTAGGTCTCCATCCTCCTATAGGGGTGTCATCTAATAACATACGCTTGTAGTGTGTCTACCGGTCACCACCAAAACTAAAGATCACCATACCGCTAATTGCATATCAGGGGGTATGTGTGCACTCAAGGAGTCTCATGCAGTAGGTACAGGGGATACCCAACTAGTCTTGTGCACCAGATGTGCTTAAATGACCGCACCTAAAGTAGCATGTAGGTGGTAAGGCTATGATACTCATAATGGACGTATTGCCTAAGGTTGTGGTAGAGGTGTGAGAGCATGCTCCAACTCCAAGTGTATATTCTCCCTCTCTCCTCCATCACTCAGATGCAATGGATGAGGCCCCTGTGAAGGTGCAAGCCTCATCCATCCATCATGACCCATATAGCAATGGTCATGATCATCACCCATCGCACAAGTGGCATTGTCACTCACCGTTGCTCTAACCAACACATGTAGATATACCTAGATGTCTCCTTTAGGATGACTCTTTGAGGAAATACTGCTTGGCAACCTAAGCGTCCTAAACCATCCTACCCTCCTCATAGGCCACCTACTCCCCACAGATGGGTAGGCCTAGAATGTGGTAGACGTCCTTTAGCGTCACCGTCATCTCCCCCATCGAGGGATGGATAGTGGATGTATTTGCATCCCATCACTCCATCAACACCATGAGCATGGATTTATAAAATCAGATCTCTAGCATGGTATACACCCACCATATCCTAACATATATTAAGTTCATGTCATCAAGGACGATCTCATTGTCGCGATCATGCAAAAAATGACAAAATTGCGGTCGCACAACAATGACAAAATTGACTTGTCAACATGCTCTCAGATCTTGAGCCACTCTTGCAAAAGCATAAAGTCTCATGTCAACGTACTCTACATCACAACGATATTCTAACTCTACATCATTATAAGCTTTCAAAATTTTCCTAAGTGCCTATGAGACTACAACACTGCATAAATGTCCACCCGATACACTAGCATCCGAGGATGAACAACATCAGACGACAATGCGATCGAAGGACATTGATGCGTCGTCAGTACAACAACACATTAGTCGAATGCCTTCCTCCCAACTAGACGCTTGCACTACTTAGGAAAAATAAAAAGCTAAAAGATTGACAAATGACAAGTTGGGTCAAAAAATTTACGTACCTTGTTAGGTGGCTCACCCCTCGCCATAGTGGCACATAGTTGGTCAATCTGCTAAGGTATGAAATCATGTTTGTGAGGCATTTTGATGATAACTCTAAAAAATTCAACAAATTCCTCACTGGGAATATTGAAAATAACCCTTCCATGGGCCCACCCGAGGCATATATAGGCCATTTTTTCCCATTTTGCACAGTGAAAGTGATCCTTTTGTCCTTCCTATTTTCGCCCCACCTAGCTAGGGAAAAAAATAGGAGGGGGAATATACTAACTTATTCATCATATTTTTACTCTGAATCATTGAATTTTTCTTAAGCATTCTTCTCACCATGGTAGCTTCTTTTGATTTTTGAAATTGACTTGATTTTAAGTTTTGTTGAATGAAACTTCATGTCAGGCATTGTAGTTTCTTGCTAAGCTCGAATGATGGGGGCATCATCACTATCCATCTGTGTGACCTCTACAACCTCTATAGTATCCTTTTTGGTGAAATTTGTAAAATTTTCAATTTCAATTTCACACTTATTTCTTCTTAACTACTTTAGTGTAGTTGATTTTCTCTAAAAATATAACTCACTAAAGTGGGGGGAAAATGTAGTGTCATAAAATTGCACCCTGTGGAAATTTCACACTCGCACATCTAGCTCATTGCATTTATGGCAACCCATTGTATTAATGACAAAAACCTATGAGTCAAAATTTCACGATTTCAACTCCATAGGGGAAAATGATGAAGTGTTAGCAATCTGGATACCTCATTCTTAGGAAATTATGAGTAAGACAATTGCATGAAGTGTGAATGTCCACGCGATGTGCTACCATCCCTAAACTTTCCAATATTCAAATGAGGGAATCTCACGTCCTTTTCCTATGACATGTGTCATTGTGGCAAGAACGTGAATGTAACGACTCTTCTTTCCCATTCAACCTCATAAAAACATTCTTCTCAATCTCATTCACATTCATTCTTACCTTGCATTCATTCTCATCTTCTTCCATTCTATCTTCTCCTCTACATCTCTTCTCATTCTCTCTTGCTCTTCATAGTGAAGATCTTTTGAATTTCTTTCTCAAGCAACAATCAAGGCTCTCTTGCAAGTAAGAACTTCATGTCTATCAAAACAAGAGGGGAGCCACAAACTGTTGGTAATGCTCTCTTGTCTATTTACTACTACATATTTGTCTTGTCTATTGCATTCATGATAGGGATTCTCCTCCACGACGGGGTTTTTTTGTATCACATGTCTTTACATCTATCTCTATCTATCTGGCTATCCATGGAGATGGAAACACCAAGACAAGGGTTTGATTGAGGAAAGCCCTAAAATAGCCCCAACACTTTTCCATGTCCTCCTTGTGTGCAAATGTACGGATTGAAGGAGCTGGACGTTGCAGATTTAAAGTTTTTACTCTTTTTTTTGACAGGGACAACAACGTGGGACATAGATGTACCCATGATGCATTTTTGTCTTTGGTCAAGACTTTCCCCTTCTAGAGGTAGAATTTATGAGTTTTAAGGTTTCTATTTATGTAATCTATAGCTTATAATTTTATAATCATTTTTTGTTGTTAAATAGTTTTATCATTCTTGTTCTTGATAGCTTAGCATTTCATTTGATCTAGTTATTCAAATATTCTTTATTTTATACATTATCACCTAAGCTTTGTACTTTGAGGTAATCGAGGGCCATTTTCTCCTTGTAGACTCTATTTTTCTTGAGTCTTAAGAGTAGTGAATCCCCTCCTTTACAATTTCATGACATGAAAAAGGTATTATTGAAGTAATTCAAAGTTAATATGAGCCTTATAATTATTATTTTATATTTATTTGAGTGTGCCCAAGTACCAAGTGAGCATATCAATAATTGTGTCATAATATTTGAATCCTTGCATTCTAGGTTACACCATCCCTTACATGATCTTGAGTTACAAAATAACTTTATCAAAGGATCACATAAACCAATTGTTCATAGTGTATATCTCAATAGTTTTACACATTTTTTGGATCTTTGTGCAAATGTCAAAATTATTGAATACATGCTTGTAGTAAGAAATGTATTCAAATATTTTTCATCTCAATCTTCTTACCCTAAAAGAGTAATGATTCAAAGGAAAAAAATTAACCAATATGTTACTACTTCCTCTTTTCCTTATTTTACACAAAATACTCCAAGAAAGTTTTTAAAATTTCAAGAATCCTTGAATTATCTGCTTTAAATTTATTGAGAGCTAGTTTGATTACTCTTTGTCTTATCCATCCATTGGATCCTAATAAGTCAATTCTAAAGAACTATAATGATAAATTATTTTGCAATTCTCATAGAGTTAAAGGACAACACATAATCATACATGGCATTAAAGCATAAAGTTTTAGATCTCATTGATAATGTAACATGATCTATGTTGAAGGATGAGGAAGGTGTTTTAAGTTTGATGTGAGGATCATTATTTCCACCTACATATAATCATTTATAATTTAAACTAATATATTTCCCACTCATAGCAACAATATTGAGGCATAAGATACTATTATTATGGATGATAAACATGAGGATAAGGTTACTATGAATGATTGGCATGTTGAGTCTCAAAATCATTCACATGTACATATACTTTAATGGGTATAATAGATATGAAGTGTATGTCTTCATCCTCTCTTTTAATTAGATATCAATTACATTTTCTAATGAGATCTAACAAGACAATTATTATGTCCAATTATGTTAGGAAAAAATTGTATCTCAACCTTGTGATTATGATAGGTAAATATATTTGAGAGAAGGTGCGGGGGGTGCCCCCATGCTAGGCTTGGGGGGGATGGGGGGTCCAAAGGCTACATGCCCTGGAAAGGGTTTGGGGGTAACACCCTTGAAAGCCATATTTTATGTATATTTTGTTATTGTAAATCTAGATCGTTCATAATTAGGTGTCAAATCTGATGATGGGTATTTTTTCGACTAGTCTTGCCCTAGAAGACTACCCTATTTTATGAGGGAATTATATTATGGTTGTGCATTGTGATGTATTTTGAGAGTTCGATAGTTGTTGTGTTGCCTCTGAATCCCTGGTTGGTGATAATCCTACGAGAAGATTGCTCTACAAGTATATTATAATCTTTGTGATTTTTGAATAATATATTGGGAAACTTTTGGAGTCTGAATATTTTCTCCCTAAAGGGTTTTTACCACGTAAATCATTGTTTTGTGGTATGCATGATATTTTGTTTATTTATGCTTAATTTTTGTAATTGTTGTAAAGATTTTAAAAATTTTACATTACCCTCCTCTCAAGGCTAGTGTAGAAAGTTGTTATGCTACCTAATTTCCTTACAAGTGTTATCAAAGCCTAATCAACTTTGGTTTTAGTTGTGGGTTGTTGGATTTTTTGAACTAATCTATATTTGAATGGGAGCTTATGCAAAAGATACTTGGTGATCTTTTTGCAAGAATTTTTAGATGGCAAGTTCATTAGGGAGAATAGAGGTGCATAACTTTTTGAAAATAACTTTGAGATATGGAAGTTGAAGATGGAGGATCTATTGATAGATCAAGATCTGTGGGATGTTGTTGATGAGAAAGTTTTAAGACCCACAAATCCTACTTTGGTTGTTCAATGATATGGACCATAAAGCCAAGGGTCTAATCAAATTGTGCTTGGAAAATTATTTTTTAATCAATTTCCATGAAGAGACCTCTACATAGAAACTATGAAATAAAATTGGTGAGATGTATCAAGCAAAATATTTAGTGAATAATATTTTCTTGAGGAAGAATTATATTCTTGGATGATGGAAGAGGGTGGAAAAATTACATAACACCTGAAATCATTTTATATGTTGGTGGCTCAATTGGAATTAGTTGGTGTCAAATGGATGAGGAGGAGAAACGTTAGATATTTCTTTGTTATTTTCCTAATTCATGGGATTCTCTTATTATGGCTATTGGGAGTACTTCTATTATCTTGAAGACTAAAGATGTGGTGGGTTCTTTTCTTTCTAAAGATATGAGGAAGCTATCCATCGGTTCCAAGGGGGCCCTAAATTTTCATGGAAGACCTAAGGAAAAATGAAAGAAGATTGAGAAGTGTGATAAATCCAAGTCCAAGAGGGGATCAAAATATCTTGGAAAGTCCAAAGTTATTTGTTGGAACTATGATAGTCCTTGACACTTTCATAAAGGGTGGGAAGAAGAAAAAGAAGAAATTTGATTATGATTCTGAGTCTAAGAAGGAAGATGGTGATACATTCATTATAGCTTTGGCAACTCGTACAGGTAATGATGCATGGGTAATTGACTTAGGTGCATATTTCCATATAAAGATTGGTTTTTTGAATATGAAGAATCTAATGGAGGTAAGGTGTACTTAGGTGATGATTCTTGTTTAAATATTGTTGGTCATGATAAAGTTAGAATCAAGTTTTTTGATGGTAGAATAAAAATGATTAGTGTTGTGTTTGCATATCCTTGGATTAGAATGAAATTTGTTATCTATAAGAAAAAAAATAGATGTGGGTGTGCAGGTACTCTTTTTTTATGCAGTATACAAGATTGTTAGAGGTGTTATGGTGATTTCTAGAGGTGTTAGATTTAACACATTGAATTAGCTTGATGTATGCATTATTAAGTGTAATAGTACTTTTGTGAAAATAAATTTTGTGGCTACTTCATTAGTAGAGGTGATGGTTTCATCTTCAATGGATTGTCATAGATTTTAGGCATCCAAGGGTTCTCTTTCTTCTAAAACAAATTTACCTATAAATAAGACTATGTTATGGTAGAAAAAACTTGGCCAAATTGGAGAAAAGGGTCTAAGGACCTTGAAAATAAAAACTTTGTTGAATGGTTGTTTGATTGTGATTTTGATTTTGATTTTTGTGAGCATTGCATTTATGAGAAACAAAATTGTGCTCAATTTTACTCAAGTTCTCATAAACCTTGTAGTGTATTGAATCTTATTCATTATAGTGTATTTGGTCATGTAGATGCTCCTTCAATTGGAAAATCCATATATTAAGTTTCATCTATTGATGATTATAGTAGAATGGCATGGATATATTTTCTAAAGATTAAATCTGAAGTTTATAGTTGATTTGAATAATTTAAAGTAATGGTTGAGTTACAAACTAGAAAGAAAATAAAATATTTGAAGATTGATAACATTGGTAAATTTTTTGAGGCGATGGGCCTAGCTCAATTAGCTAAAGCATCATGTTGCAGGAAAGAGGTCATGGGTCTAGTCTCCCCACCATCCCCATGGTATCGAAGGACATGTTGCACCAGTGTCACCAGTCACGTGAAATTTTTTACCAAGCACACTACAGTTTATAGGGGGCGGCTACCCTATTCTAATTCCTGTAATCTAAAAAAAAAATTGGTAAATTTTTCTCTAATAGTTTTGATAGATTATGTAAAGATTGTGGCATTCATAGACAAAATAAAACTTGGTATTATCCACAACATAATGGAGTTGTAGAAATAATGAGTAAGACACTAATGGAGAAGGGTAGGATTATGCTAATTAGTGTTGGTCTAGAACAAAGGACTTAAGCTAAATTTGTTACCATTGCTTGTTACCTAATTAACAAGTAGATACATCATCTATTGTTGATCGGATGGCTATAGAGGTATATTTAGGTCACATGTCTTCATTGATACATCCTATATATTTTGGTTGTAATGCATATGCACATGTTCTAAAGGAGAAGTGAACAAAGCTGGAGGGAAAGGTTGTGAAATGATTTTTTATCAGATATAGCTATGGTGTGAAAGGATACAAGCTTTGGGATCATGTAGCACGTAAAGGTAATATATAGTAGAATTGTTATTTTTAGAGAATCTAAGCCTTCTTCTATTATATTGTAGCCAAAACAAAGTGAATAGAAAGATGTGATTCAACTTCCTTCAATGCCTAAGAAATTTGAATCGAGATCCCTAGATAGACAAGAAGTTGAGGAGATCTCATCTAGATTTGAATATTTAGAAGAGGAGGAAGAACCTCTAACTCAACTTGTTCAAAGGTCTACAAGTCACATACAACCACTTGAAAGGTATTCACTTGGTGACTGGAAATACATTTTTTAATTTTCGAGTACTAGCATGGATGAACCCATATTTGTAGATGTATTAGGTATGAATGATGTAGAATCCTAGAAGATTTTTATGGAATAAGAAATGGAAGCTTTGAAAAATAATGATACATGAGATCTTGTACCATTGTCTAAAGGATGAAAACATTTTGGTTGTGAATGGGTGTTCAAGAGAAATATTGGTTTAGATGGAGGTATTGATAAGTACAAAGCATGGTTGATTGCAAAAGGTTACTCTTAGGTTGAGGGTGTTGATTATGGTGAGATATTTTCTCTTGTTACAAAAATGACATCCATTAGACTTTTACTTTTTATTGTTGTTGCTTATGATCTAGAGGTTGAGAAAATGGATGTGAAAGCAACTTTCCTTCATGGTGATACAAGGGGGAGGATATTTATATGACATAGCCAAAGCACTATGTGGTGAAAGGTAAAAGTCATATGGCTTTTGATTTGAAGAAATCTTTGTATGGACTCAAATAGTGTCTTAGGATGTGGTACCAAAAATTTGATACATGTGTGTTGAGTTTGGGATTTGAGAATTTTGAATTAGATCATTGTGTTTATTACAAGATTGATGATGATCGTTTCTTTTTTATTACATTATATGTTGATGATATGTTATTTATTGGTAAAGGGAAAGGAATGATTTCAAAACTAAAGTCTCAACTTGTAGCTAAATTTGAAATAAAAAATCTTGGTATAACTAAACACATTCTTGGGATGGAAATTAGAAGAAATAAAGTGAGCAAAATGTTATGAATTGGAAATAGTAAGTATGTCAGTTCAATTTTACAAAGATTTAATATGCAGGTTTGTAGTCCATTATGTGTTTCGTTTATAACTGGAACAAAGTTATATATTTTAGATTATCCAACATCCCCATCAAAGATGAAAGACATGAGAAGAGTGCCTTACTAGAGTGTAGTTAGAAATTTAATGTATGTTATGCTCCATATTAGACTAAACATTTCCCAAGTAGTGGGAGTTATTTTTAGATATATGTCTAATCCTAGTAGAGCATTGGGATGCAGTTAAAAGAGTCTTCAAATATTTATGGGGTAACTCAAATTATTCCTTATGCTATCATGATAATTTCATAGGAGATGGAATTTCCCTTGATATTCATGGTTATGTGGATTCATACCGGGTAGATGATATTGATAGAAAATAATCCACCATTGCTTATGTGTTTACTCTATTTGTTGGTGTAATCAGTTGGATGAGTAAGCAATGGGTTGTGGTTTCTTTTTCTACTATTGAAGCTGAGTATATGACAACTACTCATGCTTATAAAGAAGCCATTTGGCTTAAGATTTTGTGTTTAGATGTTGGAATAAAACAAAGTACAATGAAAATATATTTTGATAGTCAAAGTGTGATCTACCTAGCTAAGAACCCAACATTTCATGCCAAGACCAAGCACATTGATGTACAATATCATTTTGTTAGAGATATGGTTGTGGATAGTAGGGTGAAGCTAGTTAAGGTAGATACTTTGATAAAAAAAATTGATTCTTTAACTAAGGTTGTGAGCATGGACAAGTTTATATGGTATTCAAATTCTATGGGCCCTTCGGCCCTTGGAAATTTAAATAATGGTATTGATCCTCCCATTATTCTTGCAAGGCATTTGATAAGTGGGGGAATGTTAGGTAAAATGGTGTCTCAGCCTTGCGATTATAATAGGTTAATATATTTGAGTGTAGGAGGTGTACGAGGGTACCCCCTTATAGGGTTTGGGGTGCACATGCCTTGGTGGGGGTAAGTAGGAAGCATCCCTGAAAGCTATTTTTTTACGTATATTTTATTATTGTAAATTTGGACCATTCATAATTAGGTCTCAGATATGACAGTAGATATTTTTTTAATCTTGTCTTTCCTTGGAATTCAACCCTATCTTATGAGGGAATTGTAGTATGGTTGTGCATTGTTATTTATTCTAAGAGTCTGATAGTTATTTTGCTACCTTTGGATCTCTAGTTGGTGATACTCCTATGATAAGCTTGCTCTATAATTATATTACAATCTTCATGATTTTTTAATAATATATTGGGTTGATTCTGGAGTGTGGAGTTTTTCTCTCAAAAGGGTTTTCCCCACATAAAGCATTGTGTTGTGGTATGCATGATATTTGTGTTTATTTTTGTTTAATTTTTATAACTATTGTAAAGATTTGAAAAGTTTTGCATTGCCTTCATCTCAAGTTTAGTGTGGGAACTTGTTCCACTACCTTAACTTCCTTACAAATTATACATAACTATGATTTTAAAAGTGCATCACCTACTCAATTTATTATTGATATTACATGATACTTTAACATATGTACACTAAAGAAGAATTATATGATATTCTATATCTCTCTCTCCCTCTGTCTGTCTCTATCTCTTTATCCTCTAGGCTCTCTCTCTTTATCTCTCTCCATATCCCTCTCCTCTCCCCCCTCTCTCCTTATCTCCCTCCCTCCATATCTCTCCTTTATATCTCTCTATACCACTCTCTCCCCTTCTCTAAGTGTACCTCTCTATATCTCCCTCACTCTATCTCTCTCCTATCTCTCTTTTTCTCCCTCTCTATTTATCTCTCCTTTTCTCCCTCTCTATCTAGATCTATTTTCCTCCTCTTTCTCTCTCCTCATATATCTTTCTATCTATTTGTCTCACTATCTCTATATGTCTCTTTATCTCCCTATCCTTCTTCATCTCTCCATATCACCCTCTCCTCTATATTTTTCTCTCTCCCTTATTATCTATGTATACCTCTTACTTAAGCTCCCTTTCTATCTCTCTCCCTCTCTATATCTCTATATATATTTCTATCCCTCTCCCTCTTTGTCTCTTTGTCTCCCTCTCTTTATATCTCCCCCTCTCTATCTTAATATCTTCATCTCTTCATCCTCTCTTTTCCTTTTTCTATATCTATATCACACTCTCTCCCTCCTTCTCCCTCCCCCCTCTCTCATTTCTATCTCTCTATATAATCTCTTTATCTCCCTCTCTCCCTCTCTCCCTCTCCCTCTCTATCAAATTTTCTAACATAGACTAATGGCACATTACATAGAGTGACAACAATGAAATCTCAAGATTGCATCCAACTCCTTATATGTGTATGGCAACCTTAAAAAGTGTTGTGGTGGTTTTGAAAATGCAATAGTAAATAAAACCTAACCATAGTCATCCTAAGGACTAATAACTAATTATATTGCAAATCCTCCCAAATATATTTTTGTATATGATAATCTAGAGTATCTTGTGTACATATCTACAAATTTTGTAGGTTATTACTTTAATTTTGTGGATTTGGGATGGATTTCTTGCTTCTTGAGTGTGGAAGGATCCTCATTTGTGACATCTTTAATTAATGGTATGTGTTTCATTTCCCCTTCTCGATGCTTTTTTTTATTGTATGATTTTTCCATGCCCACATTTTAAGTTTTTAAGTGGTTTCAATGTTTTTTCTGATTTCAAGAAAATTCGTTTGTAGGGATTATTGAATTGATGAGAAATAAATTCAGCGTGTATTTAGAAATTTGTATTTCTACATTTAAATTATGGTGAAATTTTCTAAAATTTTGAATTCCATTAGAAAAAAATAATTTCCACACCTTTAGATTCAAAAGGGAATTCTTACATAGGGGTGTGTGCAAGAAGTTGAGTCCACTTTTTGGCCAAAAAGTGGAAGTGTTTTCCCCGATTTTCAAAATTTGTCACATTTGACCTTAAAATTTGAAGCACTTACAAATGGAATCTTTAAAAAATCCACTTATCATAAAATGTAGTACATGGACTCTAGTTGCCAAATATGTAATTTATTTTAATACCCAAATGATACAAATTGTTTTTCAACAAGTGTTTCTAAAAACCACTATTTAAAAGTCACTTTTTTTACCATTCCATGCATGTTTACGTCATCCATATTTTGACCTAAATAATCATTTTTTTCTAAATCCTTTTGGGAAAAGATTTGTAACTCACTAAAACACGCTTTCCATATTCTCTTGTAAATTTTTATTGAATTTTTTTTTTGTTATTTTTTTATTGGTCATATTTGCTGTTTGGAAAAATCGTTGTGTATGTTACGCATAAGATGACCTAAACTTATCATTTTTTGATTTTTTTTCAAATTGAAAAGAATTGTCTGAAGTACGCTTTTGTACAATTCATTTTTCAAAAAATTATTTTAATAAAAAGTTATTAAAATACTAAAAAACCCTAATGTTTCAAGTTTATGGACCAGTTTCATTAGATATTAATTGAAAAATAGAAAAAATAATCCAATTGTAAAAAAAATTACATATTTGGAATCTACACTGTCTCGTCTATAATGGGTTTTAATTTCCTCAAAAAATTATGCAAAAACATTCTTCAGACATATGCCCAAAGTCACTATTTTCTTGTGACATTGACAAGACCTTCAACTTGTAGGTCAAACTAGGTCCAAATCCTAGGTTCGGGTCCCCAACCCTTTTCCTGAACCAATTAACAAAGAAAAAACCCGACCTAAATTTTAAATTTTACAAATCGGGATCTCGTTTAGTAAACAAGATCCTATTTCCTATATTTATTATTATGTCTGTTGGAAAAAGGATTGAGATCCCATTTACTAAATGAGATCCCGATTTATAGAACGGGATCCAGTTTAGTTTTTGAACATTTTTTTTTTAATTTTTATTGCTAGCCAAGTACACTATAATTTTGCAACTTGTTTTGTATGAACGACAACGACAATTTCACTATTTTCTATCAAATTTTTTCTTGTAGAGGCTCTTCAACTTGGAATTTTATTTCAATTTTGAAAGGAGGCATCATCGGGACAATGTTTGAGTGGAATTATGTTTGTTTGCTACTCGTTTGAAGGAGGAACACAAAAGGAATACTTTCACTATTGACTTTCATTTGTACCTACTTTAGAATTTTTTAGTCATGGGATCATAATGTCGTAATAAGAGGAAAGATAGGAAGGAATTGACCCTTGAATAAATTCAAGCAAAAAGAGAGAGGGAGGAAAAAATACAAAGAGATAAAACAATGAGGGTTCGATCAATGAATAATGCTAAACCATCCAATTCCACAACTATTGCAGATAAAAACATTGAGGAGACCATGGTTGTAGACGATGCTAATTTGCAAGAGGTTAATTTGGAAAATAATACGATTATACAAACTAGTCCCGTTGTGTCTTCAAATCCCCCTTTCAATACTAAGGAGAATGTTTCAATAGGCACAAATCCAAGTACGTCTTCAAATTCCCCTTTGAGTGAAATGGAAATTTTGTTTGTAGGAGTTTTACAAGAAGTTGGATTTAACGGTGTTGACATTGATGATATTCGTAGAGAAGAATATTTTAGACAAATTATTGAAAATGAAATTTAAAATAAAAATTGTTTTATTGTTGAAAATGAAGATAAAATCGTTTTGTTGTTGAAAATGAAAATGAAAATCGTTTTGTTGTTGAAAATGAAAATGAAAATCATTTTGTTGTTGAAAATGAAAATGAAAATGAAAACCATTTTGTTAATGAAATGAAGACGAAAATGAAAATTGTTTTGAAATTGAAAATGAAAAGAAAATCCAAGATGTGATGTTGAAAATGAAAATATTTTTAAAAAAAATTGAAAGTGATGTTTTGGATAATCTTCTTGGTAAGATTTCTTGGAGACAAATAAGAATGCATACCAATAGATTATACAAAGAATAATTTTATCGTTAAAAATTGTCATTTCAATGTCAACCAATGATGCAATTGATGAGAATGTGGAAGATGAGAAAATTAATGAAAAAGTTAGGCATTTTTATTAAACCAAGAAGAAAAGATCAATCACTAAAACATGATATGTCTATTGTTGCCAATGTCATTGAGTCTATTGGAAAAATTAGTCGATCTAAAGATAAGAATGTAGCAAGATGAGTTATAACAACTGGTATAGTTAATAAAGCAACTTTGAATAAAAGAATGGTAAGCAATATTAGTGAAATTCTAAAAATGCATCCTAAAACATTGCTAAGAGCGGCAAAGAGAAGAGAACGTATAGAAAATGATCCAATCAACCAATGTTGGAGTTTTAGTGGTTGACTCCCGATGTCTACATGAAATTGAATGTTGAAATCAAATCTTTGATTGAAAAATATTGGCATGATAATAGTAAGGTATCATCTAATGCTAGAGATGTTTTAAAATTAAGAGTGGGGTCCAAAGTTCCTGATCCTCATCCAAAACACCTATTAGATACAACGAAAATTGAATTTTATAGAAAATTTTGTGGTGATATAGTGTTACTTGGTAATATTAAAATAAGTCAAAGGTCTTTTGAAAAATGTAAACCTTGGTATGTAAAAATTAATAAGCAACAAATATCTTGTTGTAAAATACATGTTCAATTTCATTATTATTATGATGTTTTTCTATATATACGTTGTACTTTACATACTAACATGATTATGCTGGAATGTGGTATTAATATACCACCTGAAACAATAAAACAATTTATATCAAGTTTGTTTTGTGAAAGATCTAATGGGAAATTATTTTATTTAAGTTCATGTATTTCTAGACTATGCACTAGTTGTGGCAATCTTTTACTCTTAAGAGTTTTTATGCATGAAAGTGTTGAAAATGATTTTGGACAACAATTAGTGGATGTTAAAAGATTTAAGAATGTTGATTATTCTTTAAAAGATGGAAAATTTGGAAAGCGTTGTGATTTAATTACAAAAAAAAGTTAGTGTACATGCATTCATATTAGAATTCAAGAGTAAGATTGTACCAAAATATGTCGAGCACTCTCAACATGCTCAATGGATTTGGAAAATTTTGCGCATGTAGAAACACATTTCCAGTTGGAACTATACTATTAGTGGTTGATTTTGCAAAAAACTATACTCTAGCTCTGCAAGAGGAAATCCAATCACAATATTACAATTCAGTGCAAGTGGCTATGTTTGTTCATATTGTTTACAGACATGCAGATGATAGCATAGAGGATAATAGAAAATTTTTGAGGGAGTATCATTTCTATTTGAGTGACAACCGGTTACACTCATCAGAGTTTGTTCAATACTGTTTCGATATATTTTATACATATTTAAGAGAAAGAGGAATCCAGATGACTAAACATCTCATATGGTCAGATAATTGTACAAGACAGTTCAAGAATGATCAAATGTTCTATTGGTTAAGTAGGGTCACAAGGAACATAATTTCCATTATATGTGGAGTTTTTTTTAAGCTGGACATGGTAAGGAGAAGATGATGGAGTTGGTGTGTGTGTTAAAAGAATTCTTGCTAGAGAACACTTGAAATTTGGGGATGCAGTAAAATTTAAAGATGCACGTGGGATTGTGGATTGGTGCAATACAAGATTATCTACACCTGGATCAAGCGAGTACTCTATAGTTCACTGATTCTTTTGGTTGGTTAAAGAATAGAACATTCTACCTAGACTTGATTGTGAGACAATCAATTGATCTACTAAATAGCATTCATTTAAGAGTTCAAATGTAAGCACATGGACTATCTAGACAAGGGAGATTGCATGTTTTTGTTAGTTTTTTTTTTTCAAGAGATTGGGAAGCATGTGAAAATACAGAATGGGTTGAAGAGTGGTAGCACACGATCAATATGAAACAACAATTAAAGACAATGATCAAGTGTTTGCATCAGATGACTATGACTGTGTTTTCATTGACACCTACACAAGCACACGATCAATATGAAACAACAATTGAAGACAATGATCAAGTGTTTGCATCAGATGACTATGAATGTGTTTTAATTGACACCTACACAAGCACATGATCAATATGAAACAACAATTGAAGACAATGATCAAGTGTGTGCATCAGATGACTATGACCGTGTTTTAGACCTTGTACAAGAAGGTAATTCAATTCAATTTATTTCACTTTATTACTATTTTGTAATGCTTTTATTTATTTATATACATATGAATGGATGCATGTAGATTGCTCAAATTATATGGACACTTGCAAGTTATTAAATCAAAATTTGTTTGCAAGACATGTGTATGCTATTGTTGCACCCGAGGGGAATGAAGAGGAAACAAAATATTGGTTGGCTTGTTGTGTGGAGACTAAACATAAGTTAATAGCACCTCAATAAGATGATGATGGCTATCATTATCCAATAGGTTCAGTGATCCACTTAAGGCATCCCGTTAAGAAAATTTTGATAACAAGTCTTTGATCCCCTTAAGCAAATTTTGAGAAATTCTTTGATCCCCTTTAGAAAATTTTGAGAACTTATTTGATGATGGATATCATTATCCAATAGGTTCAGTGGTGGTTGTTGGCACTTTCCTACAAAAACACCTAATAAGGAAGAATGGTTTTCCTGCATTCGAAGATTATGAAACACATAAGAATATTATACAGTGCTTACATTTGGTGGTGGTAACAAATATAAAACTAGTGAGGTATCGTGGAAGACCTACAAATAAAGAGCTATGGACAATTTCTATGGAAGAGCATGAGAAAATCATAGATGTGTTGTAAAAAAGAGAGGACACAAATGGTACAATGGAATAAGTAAATACAAGTAAATATAGTTTTAGTTTTATATTATCCTTTTAAATACATTAAATACATGTTTTGATATTGCTTGTGTGTTATTATTTGAAATTGATTTAAATTTCACTTTTATATCCTTAAGCCATCTTCACAAATTCATCACATACTTTGTGACAAAAAGGAGAGTCCATGCAAATTCAACCTAGACAACATGGAATACTTGGTAAAAACAAGTAATTATTAGTTAAATTATATTTAAATACATGTTTTGATTATATATTGATATTGCATGTACATTAATAATTATAATTGGTTTATTATCCTTTTTTGTATCCTTAAGTCATCATCACATTGATCTCATACTTTGAAACAAAAAGGAGAGGATGCAGATTCAACCTACACACATGTGTGGAATACTTGTAAATACAAGTACAAGTTGTGTATATAGATAGTTTTATATAAATTAAAATACATGTTTTGATGATTTCATTGATATTGCTTGTATCATTTTGATATTAGGTGGCATGAAGACCTGCTACATTCCAAGCACAAGTTTCAAATTTTCTTGAGATGGCATAGCCACATTTTGTAAACATTATTTTGAGTTGCAATATATGTACATACACAATTATAAAATTACACATTTTGTACAAATTTGTATACATGTACATACACAATTATACTCTACACTTTTATATATCAAAATCAATATTCTATATATTTTGTTTGTTAAATGTGCATGTTTTCCTACTTTGAAACTTTAAATTTGATTGTATAATCACTAAATATCATGTATATTATTGTTAAATTTGGTTGCCTTGGGAAACTTCACCAAATTTTGAGAACTTTGAAGCATCAATTGTGATATGCGATCTGACCTTAGGCTTCTTCTCCTTGTGAGTCTTTGCTTGCACTCTAGCCAAGATCGCTTCTAATCAAGCCCTAAGATCAGCAACCATGGGAGCTTTCTTCTTTAGTTGTTGCTCCAACCATGCAAGGACCTTCGTTCGTTATTTTGATGATTCATGATCACCTTCCTCTTCTTTTTCCTTTTGAGGCCCATCCCTTTCATGCATAGGATCCTCTTCATCATCTTTTTCTTCCTTCTCTTACTCCTTTTCTTGTGTATTCTTTTCTATGTTAGGCTTAGTAGATGCTACATTTTCCTCAACATTATTCTCCTCTTGTGGCATCATCCCTTTATCTTCTTCATGCTCAATCTCAACATTTTTCTCAAGCTCAGTTCCCTTCTCTTCTATTATCTTTTCTTCTTCCTTACCTTTTCCTCCCTCCCTTTCTAGAGGCATTTCTCCTTGTATGAGGCCCTCATCTTGGCCAGTTTGTGGAGGTTCCTTAATTATTTCCACATCGACACCTATGTCCATTTTATTTTCTTCGGAGTGATGCTCCTTGGGGCTTGCCTATCTATCTTGCTCCTAATTGGAGTTTCAACTTCATAATACTCATCAAGTTTATCATCACCCTCCTCCTTAGGTGTTTGTTTCCCTTCTTCATCAAAAACCATTTTATCTATATCTATGCTTAACCCGCCTTTGAGATGCTCAAAATAATCATCCCAATCAGAATCCTCTAGCTCCTCAACAATATCCTCCACAACTTCTTTGTGTTCCTCTACACTGAGCCTCTCCATTTCTTTTGAAATTTGCATTGTGGCCTCCATTTTTGGTGGCTCAATAGATGGTGGTGGGAGAGGTAAAGTAGCAGCAAGTTGAGCCATTAATGCCTGGACCTTAGGGTCAAGGATTACCTCAGAGAGTTCAATGGGCACATTTTGCATGTAAGCTATGAAAGCATGCAGTAAACTGGGAGGTGCCAAGGTAGTTGTTGGTAACGAAGGCGGTAGAGTGGAAAGGGTAGGCAATAAAGGTAGGATCAAGGAGGAAACCAGTGGGGAGGTAGTGGAAGAGGAGTCCAGTACCACTATGGGGGAAATTAGTGAAGTAGAGGTGAGGTGGATTGATATGTCCAGGACCGATGGAGACGAGATGGGCAAATATTTAGGAGTGGAAGGAGATGGCGTGGTAGTGGCGGTGGTAGTGGTGGGTGGTGGTGAGTGAGGTCACTTAGACTCTTCTTCCTCCTCATGTTTGTGCTCCTCCTAAATAGTTGGAATCTCGAGAACAAAATTTCTCGTTCTCTTTGCCTTCTTTGATGGTTGGCCCTCTGTTTCCTTCCTAGAGTACACCTTGTGCTTGTGATTACGTTCAGGTGCATCCTTCATCTTTTTGGATCTTGTGAAAGGCGAGGATTTGGGAGCTTCACCTGATGAACCTACAGCTGCACCACTATCTATTTCACTTTTGATATCATCTTCCAACTCCTCATATGTCAATTTTGCACCCTGTTCTTGTAGCTGAGTTATCTTCATGTCGATCCACTATTTGGTTTTGTGTTCAATAGGGCGGGTGAGAATGTCTAGGTCGATGACCTCCTCCTCGGCCCAATCAATGAATGATAGGGGAATATCAACCAAGGTACTATACCTTTCATCTAAAATATTATTGTCCTCAACAATCTGATCAAGCACAGGAAACAAATTAATGGACTTCACAAACTGGGTGGTCATCCTTATGTAATGCCCCATCCAAACCTCTTTTTCATCCTCACATTTTTCCCAGAATTCTTCAATGTGAGGTTGGTGGGCGTATTGCCTCCCAACTTGTTTCTTCAACTTTCCATGAGGATCCATGATTCCTCTATCTGTGTGCAATTCCAAGTTGTACTTTTCCAATTCCTTCTCAAAGTGCTTAGCGCATTGGGAAGCAGGGCAAGAGTACATTCCCTATCCAAATGTAAGGGGGTAGAAACCCCCACTCAGTGCTTTTCACTCAGTAGTGTATGGGAAGTCTGTAGCTATCGAGTAAGCTCTAACAAACTAATTTGCTCATTAGGGTAGCTTGACAACTGGTAGGGTCTTCCTGAGAACCCTGTTGCTTTGATATAGGTGAATTTTGGGAATTGGATGAATACATATCCAAATCCCTTTATGACAGCTTTGGTGTTGTGAGTCACTCTTCTTTCATAGTCCCCTCCCAAGGTCCTGATTATATGCCCAGTGAAGGCATCATTTACTCTTTTGTATCCCATCTTAAAATTCTTGTACTATAATTGGGGATACCAGTCATATACTTTAATCTCTCCCCTCTTGGTTCCCAATGCACCTGCACAAAATAACCATTTGTATGGGAACTTGATTACTAGAAGGTAGACCAAATATGAAGTCATGTAAAATTGGGAGGTCTTCTTTACTACCATGAGTTGATTATACAAGTTATCACTTATCATCTTTGCCCAATGAAAGTTGGCAGTGTCGCGAAGGATCTCTTACACGAAGTAGAACATCCATTCTTCGAAGAAGGTGGCGGTAGGCAAGCCCATCACTCTACTCAGGAGTATCACCAGATCATGATATTTTTCCAAGAAGTTGGTCCTATATAAATTTTGGGGCACCTTATTTGTGTTGCCTCTCTTGTCCTTTAGCCATACATGATTTATTGTTTTCTTGCATCCAAGGGAATCCTGTTGCCATACTTGTTGAGAAAACTCCTTTTCCACTACCTCCATCTTATCAAAGACTGGGATACTGAATATCCTACCAATAGACTTGGCAGATAAGTCTACTAGTACCCTTCCATCTTTGTCGATTATCTTCTTGTTATGAGAATGATAGCACTCTTGATAGGCCATGACTAGTTCTAGAGCAACCAGTGCAAGAGGGAAGATGACTACCTTTGCAAGGAAACTTTCCTTTATCTTTTGGGCATCCTATGTGGTGGGATTGACCATCACCCTCTACTTGAATTCATCTATGTTTACATGCCTGAGGTTGGTGTCAGAGACTACATGTCCTAGTTGGATGTGAGCTTAGAGGTGCACTCCACCTTGTGAAAATAGTACTTCATCTTCTCTTTCTCTTCTTTCCCCTAAGGGTTCTGGTGGTTTTCTTTCCTTTATCAGCTTTTCCCACTGGCTTCCTTGATGGCCCTTTAGTAGGTTCCATAAATCCTACACACAAAGAGTGCAGTAAGTGTTTTGATAGATTAATGAGATAAATGTCTGTTAAATCTTGCAAATTCATGGTTAGATGAATCCATATACCCTTAGAAGATCATGAAATTCATCAACATTTACCATTTGAAGCTCGTTAGGGAGGTTTATGCAAATGCGGGTCTGGAGGTGTGGGAGTCCACCCTACGAAAGTCGTGATAGTGAACTCCATTAAGGGATGATGCAAGGAAAGGATAAATCCATAGACAACCATCCACATAGAAATTTTTGCATGCCATATTTGATGAGAAAACTCCTTATGGGATGATTGGGCATGTGTGAAACCTGAGATGGAAGTACCTTCAATTGCTTCCCTTTATCAAATTGACCCCTTTTGGTTTATATGGGTGTGAAGGATGCAGGTGCCATAGATGGGAGAGTTTTTGGTTCATTGCAGTTAAAATAGTGGCGAAGGGTGGACGTCTTCTCGCATGCGGAGTTCTACATGATGGAGCCTACAAAGTGCTTTGCCTTAGTCAATTTTGTTGTCAACATCTTCGGTGAATGGAAGATGGGTAGTGGAAGGTCGTTGGGGTTTTTCTGTTAAAGAACGACTTTGTAAGGGAAAAGTTGTGGCCACATCGATTCGTATAAGCGGACCCCTCGTCTAAAAGCTTGTGACTTTCATTTTAGTATCGACGACACTGGAAAGCTCGGGGTCCACACGACAAAGAGATGGGTTTGTTTTGTTGTTCAAGAATGGCTTCAGAGCGAAAAACCCCCATAGGTGGCAGCCTGCAGTGGTAGACCCACAAGGGTTACCCATCTTGAGATTTCACTGAAAAAATTAAGGTTTTTCTTTGAGGAAATGTTACCCATTAAACCTACATGGCAGAAAGGCGTGGGAATTTTTCTGCTAAACATCAATGGTTAGGTGACAAATTTTCAACAACAGACACCTGCAAGGGAGGACCTGCCCATTCATTTTGGACTTAGCAGCTTCATCACCTCAGACTTAGAGGTTGAGATAGTGGGTGGTAGGTGGAGTCTGTGATGTGAGAGGACATAGATGCTCCGTTATTAAGCAACGATGACTGGGTTTTGGCAGGCTACATGAGGCAACCCACAACATGGTTGGGACTTAGTCAATTGTCAAAGAGTGAGGCCTAGTTCGCCCATAGTGATAGCAAAGGCAGAACCCGCATAGCAGTAGGATGCTAAAGCTCGACCGCTCATGGAATAGCTACATGGGGGTGGAAATCCACACACACGGTCCCGCAAAGGACTCCTTCCTCGACAACCATAAACTTCAGGGTTAAGATTCCAATTTTGACGATGGGTGATGTGGGTTTAGCATGGCGAGACGCAAGGTTGGTTCTACGTTAGAGAACGACGACGGGCAAGTAGATTCCCGTGCAAAGGGTTTACATGTACTGTTAAGGGAAATCCTCATATTTGATAAAATGCTAGAAGTAGAGCCGAGGCATGCGAGATCACTAGCGTTAGTTTAAAACATTTTTTGGTGAGCCCTTTAAAATCAGTTTCAATGTTAGATAAAACTAGGGTTTAGTGGATGCCAATTTTAAATAATTACAAAACCCTAACTACAAAATTATTTTCAAAAGATTAAAATTCCTGACAAAGAGAAAACTATGTGGACTCATACCTTTAGAACATGCAGGAAACTGAGACAAATCTGGCTTGAATCACTCGAGCTACTTTGTGTGCGTAGATGCTTTCTTTTCTCTCTGCAAATTTAAGAATTCCATATGAAAATGACAGTTGGGGGGTGGCATATTTATTGGCAACGTGCCATGAATTCCCCCATTAATTATAGGTGCAACAGGCCTTGGGTAGGTAGGGTTGTGAAAACTTGTGCCTTGTTGGACGTTTAGTAAATATTCAGACGACGAAGATGAGTGCAAGACCCATTGTGTAGGCAGACGCAACAAGGACATAGAGAGCGGTGAAGCCTAGACAGTGACCCATAAAGGGAGATCCGCAACTGTGGGTCCGCTAGACCTAATAGACGTGACAGCAGATAAAAGGCGAAATCCCACAAGTCAAGTCCCGTAGATGCTTGAAACTTAGTGAAATTTGAGTAGGTGATTTTGGTCAAGGTGAATTTGGTGATGTTGAAGCATGTGACCATTTTACGCTCAGAAATGGGGGCATGCAAAATGAGGCCAAATAGAACAACCTGACAAAAGTGAAACAAGGAGAGGGGGGCCCCGGTCTAAACGGGGCATGCGTGCTATAGGCACAACATGTTATGGTAAAAATTGCAATTCAATATCTTCATGTGATTGAAAAAATAAATGCAAGTTAGAAAACATAGTGGGTTGCAAGTTATTTCATTTTGTAGGTGGGGGATACATAATTCAAACCAAATCGAGCTGAGGTGTGACTAACCAATTGGGTTGTTACGTGTATAGGGTTTTACAACACTATGTGGGTTGTAGGTTTCATAACACCATCTCTTTTCCAACCTATAATTTTTTTGGCAGTATGAATGTATTGAAAACCTCTTTTATTTAGATAGAACAAATGTAATAAAAGGAACCTTCAAAATTTATCACAAGTCTTAGCTAGACTAAAAATTTGGTTTCAAATTCATCTTATGAATGAAAAAATATATGCTTGCTTATATCAGACGGTGCAATAAATTTTGGAACTTTGACTGTCCATAACACTTGCAACTTTTTTATATTTTACAGCCAAACAAGGATACATACTTCAAAAGATAAAGTTCTTCATACAATGACGAATGATGTCGACATGGCCGACACACCTAGCATGGTGTGTAGTGGTGAATCTCCTTTGGGATGGTCACATTCGACACGTGTGGTGGTAAGATCCGCTAATTACAAGATGCATTCAAATGTTTAATTTTAATATCTGATAAATAGTCATGATGTTGACTAGAAAGTGGGAATGTTTTAATTAGGAGGAAAGAAAGGTGATACAGAGGACGTCCCCTCATTTTAGGAGAACGTTGAAAGATGAGGAAGTGACGTGTTCATTAATTGATTGTGAACTTCCACATACTCTTTCCTTCCAATGCGTCAATCAAAATTATTTACAATTTCATTTAGAAAATTTCATTTCTATTTGAATCTACTGATTTTGAAAATATATTGTTCCTTCAATTTAGGTTGATAATCATGGAGATGATCACGCTCTTGTCATAGTCCACAATGAAGAGAAAGGGGGTGCAGAGGACAACCCTAAGGAAGAGGAGGGTGTGAATGAAGCATGGGGTGATGTGGAGGACGGGAAGTAGATATAATAACTCAATTATTGTATCGTTTGGTTGTGTGTATATGTTGTACATTAAATTTATTTTAATATCAAATATATTAAGCTATTTTATTTTCTAAATTTTCTATGCAAGTTGCTACTGAATACATAAAAGAAGTGGAGAAGGGGAGATATGTATATTATTGTATATATGATACATGTACAAGAGAATTTTATGATTGGAGAGTGTTCAATATGCATAGGATGTTGGATCACCACCTTCCTCTTCTTATGCCAAAAAAGTGTGGTTGAAGTGAGTCAAAGAGGCAACAAAAATCCCCCCTCCTCCCCCTAAAAAATTGAAAATGTATCTTCAAAAGAAGGTGGATAATATAGAGTATCAGCTAAAGCTATAGTATACTATCCAACACAAGCATGTTATTGAAAGGGTTTGTAGAAAGTATGGTAAAAAACACTTTTGTCTACTTCCTCTAAAAGAAAAGGATGAGGTGATGGAGGAAATGTGATTATACAATAGTGAGGAGATGAAGTAGGAAAGAAGGAAAATAATATTGATGTTGCAAGAGAAAAAGATAATCCGAAAAATGGTAATGTGGAATTGAACTGTTAAATCTAAATTTTGATTGGTTCATTTTTTTTGTTTTGATGCATATAAGGTTCACATAACGTTAACTTAAATGACATGACAGGGTGATGGTCGACAATTGGTTGTTGGCCCCGAGCTGGGTACTGTTGATTTGGAATACGAAGCAGTGGCCACGAAAGCACAAGATGATATTGTTCCTCCCAATAGTTTGTCTAACATTGAGAAGGAGTTTACACAATCAAAAGTTTCAGGGCACCTTCACATGAAGAAACTAGAAGAAACGATGATTTTTAAATCTCTTGTTTAATGTTTTTTTTTTTATTATTTCAATGAATTGGTTGCATGCATCTGAATTTTATGTGACATTTCAATTCCTGCTATTACAGGGCAAGGATGGATAATGAAGTGTTGGCCTCAAGCATGGTATTGGTGATTTGGAAGGTGGAGTAATGCCCACGAAAGAACAAGATGATTTTGTTCCTCCCAAATCATCATCTAACATTGAGAAGGAGCATACACAGTAAAAAAATTTAAGGCGCCTTCACATGAAGAAACTAGAAGAAACAATGATTTTGAAATATTTTGTTTATATTTTTTTTATTATTTCAATGAATTGGTTGCATGCATCTAAATTTGATGTGGCGTTTTAATTCCTACTATTACATGGCAAGGATGAACAATGAAGTGTTGGCCTCAAGCAAGGTAGTGTCCAATTGACACTAGAAAATGTGCCTCGGGAGGGAAGCAAAGAAGAAAGGGTGCCTATGGAGGGGAGCAAACAAGTGACAAATGAATCAGTAAGTATCTATTTTGATTTATTGATTAGGGGTAGAGATTGTACGTTATTACTTTTTTAATTTTTTTCACATTTACATACTAGGATGATCATATTCTTCTTTCTCTAGTACGAGAAAAGAGGCTGAAAAAAGTGGTGGGAAAACAAATATTGAGGTGAGAACTGCATTCCTATGAGCCATGAGTTCACATATATTATTGGAAATGATAGTTTCAAATTGATATGTTTGTGTACGTATCTCATGTTGTGAAATATCTGGCATGTATTGCATGATAAAAATGTATATATTATTAAATGATATTTCTTTGTACATTGTGAGCTTATTTGGGTTTGGTTGGAATTTTCCCTCCTAGGATGGTGATAAGTCTATTGCACAACATTGAGGAGAAATTCTCAATCACAATGATCAGAGAAAGAAGAATGTGTTTGTTGGAAGACAAAATCACTGAGAGGGGGGGTGAATCAGTGATTCAAGAAAGTCTCAAACTTTTAAACCAGAACATCAAATGACTATTGAAGAAAAAACTTCACTTGAAATATGCATTACAAATCAGATAAACATTTTATTAACTGAGACTGACTTGATAAACTTTACACAAATATCAGAGCTTATATCTAAACCTTTTATGTAGGATGCTTTGATTTAAAGAATGGCAGAAATGAATGACTGACATTAACAATTGTTTATGCAACTGATGACAATATTGTAATCAAGCAAATAAACCATTCACACATAGAAACACCACATAACACCAAAAATTTTCCTAAGTGGAAAAACCCTCTTGGTGAATAAAAAACCTCTCGAAAAATCTTTCCTTTATTCACTTAGAGCACCAACTCTTTTGCATTCAAGAGCACCAACTCCACAAATTAAAGGAGCACCAACCCCTTCTAAAAAACACAAAATAATAAAATATCAGAGGGTTTCTTTGTTTCAATTCAACTCACATAAACCTTCCATACTAATACATCAAATATCCTAAAGATTCATTTTTGAATCTCTAAAATGCAAGATATACTAGTTAAAAATTATGCATCATGTTTTCAAGACTTTTCAATTGCAGAATGTGTGCAAAAATCTCTTAAAAATGCCAATCAACAACAATAATCAACCTCTGTTTTATACACATATGTTCTCATGTAGCTTCATCAAAATTTCTAGATTGGAATAACTGTTTTTCTTCAACTTAATGCATTAACCCTTTATTTGTTTGCTAAAAAATAATCAATGGTTTTGAATAACATTAACCACTAAATCTTCATGACTAATTCCTTAACAAAAATTTTCAAAGCCCATAAATAATGATTTCTTTAATACTTGTTTATGGAGGAATGTAAATAAACAAACACCAGAAGAACCGTTCATAACTACCTAGCTGAAGAACTCCATCGACAAGCTTTGTCGCTTGTCTTTCCAACTTCCACAGTCAACACTCAACCTTCTTTCAAATTACCACAGAATGCAAATATGTTCAACAAGTTCAATATTACATATTCTGCAGACAACAAAAATGTCCATGGTGGCTAGTGTTCCATTCAAAATGTCTTTTTCCCTAGCTTTTCCTTTTCTTCAAGTCTTTCGAAGACTTTATACAAAAACACAATCATTTGAAATCTGCAACCTTTTCAATCAAATAATAATTCTGCTAAAAGTGCTGACATCATAATACCAAGCATCATTACACTAAGTCAAATATGACTACCGATAACATGACCACTGCAATGATCAATATCACATGTTTAATGTGATCTAAACTTAGCACCAAAAACTGCCTTTACCCAAGCTTGATAAAGAACCTTTTAATCTTTAGTGAACCCAACTGCTTTGACTTGCCTCATGATTTAGTATTCCCAACAAGAGCTTTTTTTTTGCTATGTTTAATAAAAGTCTCATATCTCTTAAGTGCCCAACACCATTTATGGTGTAAATGATAGATATTTCAATATCATTAACATAAGACATATCAGCAATGAGATCCTTCAAAACATATACCAATGTTACATATACAATGAAATACAAGCTGCCTAAAGTCATATGACTTTCTATGCTTTATGACACCATGAATAAATGTCTTGAAGACCCCTTTAGCAAATGACACCATAAATAAATGTCTTGAAGACCCCTTTAGCAAAATAATCAATGAAGAGAGTATATACAAGTGACTTAAAATTATAATTTGCATTCCTATGCAAACTTCTTGTAAACTTGCATGTTTTGTGTAAACATAAGATATGCCATTCATATCATATTTGAATTGTCAACCCAAGTGAAAACAAAATGCACAAATGTATAAACAAGTGTATACCTCAAAAAGAACTTGCCAATGTATATGTCAGCCAGAGTATGTATGCCACTGTCCATGCTGTCTAAAATTCCTGATCAATACACATGTTATCATGTAAAACCTGACTTGTAGCACCCTGAAAGATAAACACTACCAGCAACAACATGCATCAAGAGTATCAATATGTATCAAGAGCCCAAACATCGCATACCCTGAAACAAACACATCCATGCATCAAGAGTATCAATATATAGCAAGAGCCCAAAAATCATATGCCCTGAAACAAACACATGTCCTACTATAATGAACATATGTCAAACATCAGTACCAACATATATAAAAAACTAAAAACATCTAAATTTAAGTGCATGTCATGAACCATGTGAATGTCGTGAACCATGTGAACCAATTGTAAACATTATGTGCCACCCAGATCATTTAAGTGCATGCCATGAACCATGTGAATGCCATGAACCATGTGAACCAACTGTAAACATTATGTGCCACCCAGATCATATAAATGTGTCACCAAAACCAGTGTTGTCATCAAGGAAAAAAAGTCACAATAAAGAATTGAAAGCCAACAATGTTCACTAGATTCCTATGACTTCAGCTATCTGAAGTGTGCATTTTCATTTAATTTTACACATATATTTTTGTATTGTTGCTTGAAATTGTAAAGTTTTCCTTTCTTCTTTGTCTTCTCATACCTCTTCCATGTTTTGCAGGATAAGAATGTTATTGGATGTGTGCAATATGCCAAAAACATGAGCCTTGAGCTTACTGGCGATGTAGTTGCAATGGAACTGGGATACGGTAATAGAGATGGACATGGGGACGGGGAGACCAGTGGCCTGCAAGGGGAACATGGCAATAAAGATGGACATGGGGATTGGGAGAGCAATGGCCTATCGTCTATATTAGTATTGACACAACACACTTTCATGCTTTTGTTCCAATTTCTTTATGAATCCTTTAATATGTCTTAATTATGATAGACATTAATGGCATTTCCATTGCAGCCAAACCATGTTGATGAGGAGAGGATAGATACCAATGGCATCACTTTTAAGGTTGATGATCACATTGAACTTTACTAGTAGCATAAATTGGTTGGAAAAGGCATTGTAAATGTTGTGACTAGAGGTGCTACTTTCCACAACATTCCACTCCCACAAGGTTGTGTGAGAGTTAACATTATAAAGGCCATTGTTGGTGATTGAAGACTACCTTATCCTGGTGCTTTTGCATAGACTATCAAGTAATCTAAGAGCGGCTTCACGATATGGAGTCTCTTTGACTAGAGGTCTTCTCTTTTGGAGGTACATATAAACGATTTCTTGTTGTATATATTATACCACCTTATATTTGTTTCCATCCATATGTTAATTGTTCAAAGTGTTTCTTATCGGTTGAAGGTGTTCAAATTGCAAAGGTCAAAGCACAACCTCTCTAAAATCTATTGTTACACGTTCAGTTGTGAGGATTCGTGAAACAGAATCACCTCTCTTGAAATGCACATGAACCAAAAAATTTGTGCAAAATTTTATGAAGGCATCTCCTCAATTGCAAAGGATAGGCAGCATAGGAGATGATGAGACAGGCTGATAATACTCATTTTGCATTGTGGGTTTCACCATTTAATTATTGAACAATTATGGTGTGCACATATATTATTTTCATATGTTTGAACACTATGTTGTTTTACACTTAATATCATACTTTTCATTTCCCTATATAATTACATTATAAACAATGTGAAATAATGATAAGTAATGCCCCCTGAATTCTTATTGTTTATGGTATATTTCTTGTAAACGAAAGAAAAAACTTGACATTTAAATCATTTAAGCTCAATACTTTTGAATATAGTTGTCAATGGTGTTGAATAGACTAATTGCATACATGGTACTCAATAGAGTATACCGATAAATGTTATGTGTATGTATATACGCGGACAACTATTTTTCTCATCATGGATACTTTCAAATGAATAATGGTTTTAATTTTATTTGTGGATGTTTGATATGAAAATTAGGTCATTGACCTAAGGGGTGACTAACCAATTGGGTTGTTATGTGTAGTGGGTTTTAAAACATGTGGTTTGTAGGGTTTATAACACCTTGTTTTTTCCAACCAACACTTTTAGAAAACAGTGCGAGTGTAATGAAAAGTTTATGTTTTGTACACTCTAATAATACAATCAAGTCCACCTTCAAAATTCAAAACAATTCTTAGTTAGAGTGAAAGGGCATTTCACTTTCTTCATTTGATTAGAAACACTATGTGGGTTGTAGGTTTCTTAACACCCATTGTCTTCCAACCCCCAATTTGTCTTTATCATCTATTTCCAATTGTATTTGTTCCATGGAAGTCTTAAGTTCAAGATTTTTTTAATTCATTTGGTCAAGAGAAGGAACAATGTGTTCATTCAATAGATTATCTATCTCATTCACTTTGGTTTGCTTCTTTTCAAATGTTTTTAGAGCACAATCCTTTTCCATTTCATGCATTCTATTACATGTGTTGCCATTTCTTCGTATGATTGCAAAATGAATGTATAATATAATTGCAGGTGACAAACAATATGGGTTTTCCTTTAATTGATTTTTCATGTTTAACGCTAAAAGGTGGAGTAGTTGCATGTGGGTTGCAGGGTTTACAATGCCTTGTGTTTTCCAATCTACAGGTTTAGAAAACAGTATGAATGTAATGAAATTTTTTTGTTTCGTACACACCAAGAATGTAATGAATTCCACCTTCAAATTTTAGAGCAACTCTATAGTACAATAAAAATGGCATTTCACTTTCTTTATCTAATTGGAACAAAAAATGCTCACATTATTTGCAGTGTTGGAAAACACACTGTCGCTTGTCAATTATTTCCTTATGAATTTTTTTTGTTTCATACACACCAAGAATGCAATGAAGTCCACCTTCAAATTTTAGAACAACTCTTTAGTATAGTAAAAATGGAATTTCACTTTCTTCATTTGATTGAAACAAATAATTGCTCACATTATTTGTAGTGTTGGAAAATACACTGTCCCCTGTCAGTTATTTCCCTATTAAAAGTTTTTATTTCGTATGCACCAAGAATGTAATGAAGTCCACCTTCAAATTTTAGAACAACTCTTTGGTACAATAAAAATAGAATCACTCTCTTCATTTGATTGGAACAAAAAAATGCTCACATTATTTACAATGTTGGAAAACACATTGTCCCCTATCAGTTATTTCCTTATGAAATTTTTTTATTTTGTACACACCAATAATGTAATGAAATCCACCTTCAAATTTTAGAACAACTCTTTGGTATAGTATAAATGGCATTTCACTTTCTTCATCTGATTGGGACAAAAAATGCTCACATTATTTGTGGTGTTGGAAAACACATTGTCCCTTGTCAGTTATTTCCTTATGAATTTTTTTTGTTTCATATGCTCCAAGAATGTAATGAATTCCACCTTAAAATTTTTATAACAACTCTTTCGTGCATTAAAAATGGAATTTCATTTTCTTCATCTGATTGGAACAAAAAAAATGCTCACATTATTTGCAATGTTGGAAAATACACTATCCCCTATCAGTGATTTCCTTATGAAAAGTTTTTGTTTCATACGCTCCAAGAATGTAATAAAGTCCACCTTCAAATTTTAGAACTCTTTGGTACAATAAAAATGGAATTTCACTTTCTTCATCTGATTGGAACAAAAAAATGTTCACTTTATTTATAGTGTTGGAAAACACACTGTCCTCTGTCAATTATTTTCTTTCGCAACTTCAAAGCTATAGGGTGGGGAGAACAGGGAGGAGTTGCAAGTGGGCGATGCATAAAACTATCCAAATTCACCTAAGGGATGAGTAACCAATGGGTTTGTTCCATTTACAAGGTTTAACAAGAGTATGTGGGTAGCAGGCTTCTTAACACTCAATGTTTGCCAACATGCAAATTCTGAAAATACTATGAATGTAATGGAAACCTTACAAATCAAACCTTAAACAAAAATAAACTATTTTTGGTTGATTCAATATTTATCTTAAGCTTTGGGATTCTCCTTCACCATCTTTCTAAAGTGTTGAATGTTTTATATAAAGTATAAAACATGCTACCCTTATTTTTGTACTTCTTTCAACTTGTATCATTACATGCACTTAACTTTTGAATGGCGAGTCCTTAATCATATCCAAATGGTATTGAGAATTTTTATAGTGATTAAGTGTATTACTTGTGCTTTGTTGTATGAAATTTAGGGACATTGCAATGCCTTTACATGTCAATAATAATTTCAAGCTTATCGTGTCTTTGCAAAAGTATAAAATGTGCATATAAAACATGACTATACCATAAGAAATCTTAATTATTAATTCTCCTTGGATAAATTTTAATTTTTGACATACATTCAAATGAATGTTCTACTCATGATTTGTGGGTTAAATATGTCCTCTTTTGGCATGCATGGTGGATCATTTTATTCAAAGAGTAGTTTCTATTTCATCAGGTTATAAAGTCATACCATACCAAGGGAAACAATATATTTTAATAATAAAGGAATCAAAGTTGGACATAAGCAAACAACACAAATATCATATGAAACAAGTGCAGATATTTATCCATCTACAAAAATGCTAAAATATCATATGTAATTTAGATAACTAATCATTACAAAAAAACTAAAAATCATATTCATTATGGTAAACACAGTGTGTTATGTACTTACTATCCATAAAAGTTCCAAACATCATTGTAAATTTAACACATGGAAATGAGTGTGAGACAATCACTAATGAAATCATAAAGCTATTGAAATTTTATATAATCATGTATACAATGTGTGAAAACTTCGGAAACATTTGTGACTAACAATTTCACAAATATTGGCTATAATAACTAAATAGTTTGTAAACATTTTCACTAGGTCAACCATTTATGAACAGGTAACTTTCCTACATTGCCACTATCAAGAAGAATTTTCAACACTTTTATTTTCAAGTTAGACTTAAATGAATACAACATAGGTCTCCCATAATTTGCATGTAACAACCTTAATGACGGTATCACATGGTGCACCTCGAACTTGATGATGTAGTTCAATTTGAAGACATCAAGCAACCATTCCTCAAAAGGACCCATTTAAGAACTAATTTGAGATTACCCCTTAAGGAATCTCATGGATTTCATGCTCAGCTCGTTCTGAAGACTGTGTTTTTTGATAATTACTATTGGTTTAATGGATACCTTCCAAATGCATCCAACTAGGAAAAGGTCTTGAAGCTCTTCGTAAAGATGAAATGGCCAATCACATAAATCTAGATTCTCTATTTGTAGATTATGACATTTAACATCCAAGCTCATTTTTGCCCATAGATCGTAGAGGAAGTTAAAGTAATGAGCATAATTATTAAATTTGATGAAACCACACTTTGGCCCATGTGTGTCAATTCTCTTTAACATCTTCTCCCTCAACTTATACAAGAGACTTAATTCCTCTATTTGAGCGAGGACATTACATGGAAGATTATGGAGGTAGTTGGTCAACCAACTAGAGACCCATGTATGTGCATTACACATCTTGTATACATGTGTTGATTATCCAAATTGCACAACAACAGTTAAGCAGAATATTACTATCCTTCTCTCCTGAAAGAGAAAGATGATCACATGGATATCTTAGCTCCCAAGGTCTTTGTAATCAGTTCTCGACTGTGCTGAATTTACTCAATGGTTGATGTGAACGGTAATGTTCAAGAGGCCTGCTGGTGTTGAGCTTCTGGACTGTCCTAAGATCAAGCATAAATTCAAACCTATTTTAACTAGGGTTTTAAAGAAACAGAAAAAGATAGATCAAAGCTTGGAACTGAAAAGAATAATAATTCATCCAACTTAAACAGACTTGTTACCTTTCAAGGAATTGCCAACTGAAATTGGAGAACAAAATCAACTTGTGACTGGCACACAACTTCATTCATCCACAGTGCTAATTTTAACAACAGATTGTAAATCACTATTTAAACAAAACCTAGAACAAAACTCCTTTCCTTGAAAGATTTTCAAATCAAATGATTAAGTCAAGACAAACACCATTTTGGAACACAACATGAAATAGATTTTAATCTGGTTTCTTTTACTATTAGTGAAACAGATAAGCAACATTTACAAATCTAGCACAATCACCAGTGTACAGAAAATCCATGACTCCAAATTATTTCCATCTATATTAAGAAAACCAAAAGTGTACATGACTGTCTATAATAAATCTAACTCCTATTCTATTACTATTCTTAAGCTTTTCTCTACTACCACTTAGAAGATTACTACTGCTCTTAAAATCTATGTCTCTATGTCTCTGAACCTCTTTTACAAAAAGGCAAAAATTCCATATATACAGGATGTGCCCAAAAGAATGCGTCGGCCCCTGTTTTTAGGGTTTACAAAATATTTGATCATTGTAGAAGGCTCGGCCCTTAGATCTTTTTGAATAGATTTAATGTTGCATTGAATGGCATCCCCACTATCCATGTTGGTGAAAGATTTCTCAGGGGATGATTTGTAGATCTTTTGTAACTACAACATTTACTTCCGGCCTCCGTGTCCATCCTCAAACTTCCTTGAAGGGCTTCCTTGAATGCTCTAAATCATTGTCATTAATGTGGATCCATCTCTGCCAGCGGACACCACAGCTGTCCCTGAGACTCGCAGCTTCCTCCTTCCCGCTCTAGACCTCTCTGCAAGTTGATCGTCCCCTGGAAGCAACACCAGACTCTCTGTTCAAATTCGAACACCATCATTCCCGAGCTGATCCATTAGCTCATCCACAGAGTAAATTCATGTCGTTCACATTCTATTAATTTCCTTGAAAGGGATAGTCAATCAGTCAAACTGTCAGTGGTCGACCCTTTTAACTTCTTCTGATTGGTGGAACAAACTCCACGTAAGACTCCTGGGTAGTCAAAAGTGGTTCATACCGAATCGCATGTCAGTGAGACACCATCAGTGTCTCACCGATGCGATTACATTCTACAACCATTATCGGCATGACCCACGACGATTGGCAAGAGTTCATGTCGAGCTGCACAAGCTATATCGATACCACAAAAACCATCAGCAAGACCTCATATCGAGCCTCTCCTCCTTTGGCGAGCACACCCATCTCGAGGAGACTCCTTCGTGTTCGGGAAGACCTCACCCCGAACTCATGTCCTGTCGTCGAGACACCTCTGGGTCGGCGAGACCCTTCATCGAGCACATTCCACTACACCAAAGGGAGAAAACACATTGGCAAGGCTACTGCTAGTCGGCAAGACCAACATCGGTCGGGGAGACATCACAGCGAGTTCATTTCAGTCATCCCGAGCTAGGCTTGAGCCCCTTTCATTTCGGTAAGACTCCCCACGGTTGGCAGGACATCACAGTGAGCCCCCTATTCTCCCCAAGCTCAAATTTTCCACCGAGACTCCCCCAACTAGGACCACTATTCCATGTCAGTGAGACCAGCTCCCTTTGCTGAAACATTACACATTAGGGAGAACCCTTCGGTGAAACCTCCACGCTTCGGCGAAACCTCCACGCTTCGGCCAGAACTCCTGGTGAATACAAATATTTCTCCCCGAGCCGCTCCATTTCGGCAAGATTCCACCCTGTCGATGAGACTTCTTGTCAACGCTACCATCCTTCGCCGAGACCTCCTTCTGTTTGGCAGTACATCTTGCTGAAAGCACAACCCTACACTGAAGGCATCCTTTTGGAAAGACATCACTCGGTCGCCGAGACTTCTTAGGGAGCCCAAACCGCTACGCCAATGCCGCTTCACCTTGCCAAGAGTCCACCCTATTGGTGAGACATCATAGGGAAGCCACCTTTGTCACCGAGACCCTGCCCCTTCGACCAGACATCATGTTGAAGGTATAACCCTTCACTGAAACCTTATGGGTCGGCAAGACCTTTCATCGAGCGCAAATCTTTCAGCGACACTAACCTTGTGCCCAATCGGTCAGAGGGACTTTAGCATGTCAGGGAGACATATGGAAACTTACGGCGATTAAAACCGTCTGGCCGACCGGGGCACTTCAAAATGAATAGAACCATTGCTAGTCGGAAAGAAAGTTGGAAGGTCTTGCCGACTCTTGCCTTAGAGGAATTTTATGCCAAACTGGATTGGGGGGGATGCTTTCCTACTGAGCTCCCTGACAAATATCATCATGTGCATGATTTAATCCTGCAAAATGAAATCTCCATTAGTCCTCAGAAGCGTATAAGATACATTATCATAAAATACACTATTGCTTATGATTATTTTATTCAATTTTTAGCAAGAAGAAAACCAACTCAAGGTGAGACAGAACCAAAATCTGATAAACAAAATACAGACCTAGGAGGAAAACAAAGGAAATCCCCAAGACCAAAGTCAATAAACAAAGGCAACGAAAGCAAAAAGAGAAGGGGGACCCATTTTGTTCCAGAATAAAATGGGATGGTTATGCAAGGCATAACAAATGGCGACTCGACTAGGAAAATGGTTTAACCATTTTCAACAAACTGAAGGATTCAGCTACCCAAAATCTCCAGTTTATGAACATCACAACTCCAGTTGGGTCAGTTTTAACAACCAAGGCTAAGCTAGAATCTCAAATGTAAATCAACAATGGCCACCCCTGAATCTATGTGTGTGCTTGATTGTGCATCACTCTTTTATAAAGCCCTCTTCATCTTTTGAACAACAATGTGCAAGATTTGAGCTACATGAGTTGATTCCCTTTAGCTATCGTGCAATGACATCTTGGGCATTGCTCCACTGCTAGTCATGCATCCATAGCCCCAACGGAGATACCTCTAGTTTTCTCACAACATTGCTCTACTGCCAACCAGGCATCCATAGCCCCGGTAGAGATACTAGAATCACCCATTCATATTGAGTCCAATTTTCTTTTAGATCATTCTTTTCCTTTTTTCTTTTTTTCTCTTTTTCTCTTAGAGTTTCAAATATTTCATTCAATTTTATTTTCAATATGTCAAATATCAGACATCTATTCTGGGTTGAAAGCTACCATGGACCTCATAACAGCACTTGGGAGATTGGATTTTTGCACTCAAATCTTACAACGCTATCATCCTGGGGAAAATATGCCATTACAAAGGAGATGATCTTGATAATTTATGACAGAGTCAGAGGAGCTAATGAAGGTCATTTACTTTACACCTTGTTTTCGAGAATTTCCACAACTCTTATTGACAATGGGCATAAAACAAAGAGTTTAGGACAAGAGCACCCAATCAACAAGCCTGAAAATACCTAAACCACTTCTCTCCTAATAACCAAAGTATGCTTCAGATAACAGCCCACCATTTTAAGATGGAAAGAATAGAGAAACCCTAGAGAACAACAAGACAAAAACCAAATAGCAAAGGAAACGAAAGGACAAAAAGAAAGAACCAACAAACAACAGCAGAACTATTTACAGACAGAAAAAGAAAAGTATTTACAAACAGGAAACAAACAAATTATTCACATAAAGAACAACAAACTATTTACATGCATAACAGAATTAGCAAACCTTATGACTCGAAATAATGCTTAAGAAACTGCCCATTGATAGGCAAGGGAACAGGTTCTCAAGTTAAACTACTTAATCGGAAAGCATTTTCTCCTAGGATCTCAGCAATCTAATAGGGACCCAACCAGAGCTTATCGAATTTATGGTGACTACCCTTCTTTTGACTAGCTTTGTCCCATAACAACACAAGGTCTAATATCCTAAAAGCCTTGATTTTGGCTCTTTTTTCAAACCAACGTTTGACAACAACCTGATGCCTAAAGAATTGCTGCAAGGCGGCATCTTTTTGCTCTTCTAATTTCAACAAGGCAGCTAATCTTACCTCTATCCTATCATCACTAGAGTAGAATTTCTTCATGAACTCAATGATAGGTATTTGCAAATGAATAGGGAACACAGGCTCTTGGCCATACACTAATTTAAATGGTGAAGTCTTTAAAGCAACCTTGATCCTAGTTATATCTGCCCATAACACGAATCTCAGTTGGGTATGCCAGTCCCTAGGATTGTTTTCTAACAGTTTCTTAATTACCCCTAAGAGATTATTATTGGTTGATTCTGCAACCCCATTGCCTTGTGGGTAATAGTTTAAAGAATATTTCAAGACAATTTTGTGATCATAAGCCCATGAAATGAACTCAATAGAAGAGAAGAGCCATTGTCACATACCAAAGCGAAGGGTACCCCAAACCTAGTTGTGATGCATTCGGTGAGGAACTTGATCACTACCTCTGTTGTGTTGTTCTTGCAAGGTATAGCCTCTGTCCATCTTGTGTAGTAATTAGTAGCAGTCAAAATAAATTTGTGTCCTGTAGAAGAATTTGGGTTAATGACCCTGACAAAGTCCAACGCCCATTGGGAAAATGGTCTTACCTCATAGATAGGCTGCAATGGCATGGTTGAATGGCATTCTTTTGATGCAGAAACCTGACATATGTGACATATTCTTGTATGTTGATGGGAATCTTTGAACACACATGGCCAGTAATAACCAGATCTGAGGATCTGGTGTGCCAGTGATTCTGCAGAACCATGACATGTGCCGTGTTTCCCATGAAATTCAGTGATCACGTGTTTAGCCTCTTGTTGATCAAGGCATCGTAGGTACAGTCCCTCAAAATTCTTCCTGTATAGTAATCCTCCTTTGAGCATATAATGAGAGCTCTTCATTCTCAACACTCTCCTTTGAGTGGTGTTCATTCCCTCTGGACATCGATTGTTGAGGATGAAATAGATGATATTAGCATACCAAGGGTTGTTGGAAAAGGACCGAGTGGTGTATTGCTGGAAAATAATGTTCTCACCAGCATTTGCCATGGATTTAGACAGGCCTGTGCCTCTGACAAGTTTCATAGGGTATATCTCCAGACCAAACTCTTGCAGGATGGCCATCCATTTCCCTCTTCTTTCTCCCAGCTTGCTCTGCACAAGTAGAGACTTCACAGCAGCATCAGGAACTACAACAATGATTTGGCTTCGGAGAATGTAGTGCCTGAAATTTTTGACAGCTCTGACCAGCACAAAAGCTTGTTTCTCAAGAGGGGGGTATTTGATCTCAGCATTCTTAAATGGAGAATTCATGAAGGCGATTGGCTTCTCCTCTCCCTCTTCTCTTCGTTGAGTTAAGATAGCTGCACAAGAATGTTTAGAGGAAAAAGAGTAAATATAGAATGGCCTCAAGTAGTCAGGGCTGGTGAGGACTGGCACTTCCGAAATGGATCGCTTGACCTGTGAAAATGCAGCCTTCACCTCATTACTCCACTCTATCTCGACGTCTTTCTTCATCATTTCATTTAGTGGTTTTACGATTTCGGCAAAGCCCGTGATAAACCTTCTCACAAAGTTGATCTTTCCAAAGAAAGACCTCATTTCCTTCTTGCTTCCTAGCCTGGTGATCTTTAGAATGGACTCAACTCAGTCTGGATCGATTGATATTCCTCTTTGAAAGATTACGTGTCCCAAAAGCTTCCCTTCAGAAACTCCGAACACACACTTTTTAGGATTCAAGGAGACGCCATACTGGATACATCTTTGAAGAACTTTGGCTAAGTCTGTCATGTGGTTCAGTCTATCCTTGGAGAACACTATCAGGTCATCCATGTAAACAATAATGCATTTACCGATTAAGTCCTTGAATGCTACATCCATGGCACGCTGAAAAGTTGCTCCAGTGTTTATGATACTGAATGGCATCCTTCTGTATGCAAATGTTCCCCACTTTGTAGTGAAGGTTGTCTTCATTCTGTCTTCATAGTTAACCATTACCTGATTGTACCCAGAGTAACCATCCAAGAATGATATCATCTGAGATCCATTGACAGTTTGTAAGACTTCATCCAGAGAAGGGAGTGGGTAATTGTCTTTTTCTGAAGCTCTGTTTAGATTTCTAAAATCTACACATAGCCTAATCTCCCCATTTTTCTTACAGACTGGAACTAGGTTGGCCACCCACGTTGAGTGTCGTACAGGGAAGATTGTTCTTGTAGAAAGTAATTTTTGAACTTCTTTAAGGATCAGTGGTTCAATTAGGGCATTGACAGGGAGTTGTTTTTGTCAAAATGGTTTAGCTTCGGGCCTCAAAGGGATAGTATGAATCATTACAGAAGCACCAAATGTCTTTAGATCTTCATATCCCCAGGATATCGCAGCAATATCTTTCTTCAATGCCCTCAATATATCTTTTCTAATTGCTTCAGGGAAAGTTGTCCCTATGTAAACACTTCTTTCAGGGCCAGAATCAACTAGGTTAACAGTTTCATATTTGCCTCCTTTATCTTCAATTGATATCTTCTCTCAAGCCCTTGGGTTTGAATCAAAAATTCTTTCCAAGGCCACCATTCCCTTGGGAATGCTATTTCCTTTTAAATTGAGGACCCCTTCTGTATCACAATCTTCAGGGTTCCAATCTCCTTGATCCCTGTTGGACTCATCAATGATCTGTCCTTCGAAAACATCTGATCTTGCTAGAAAAGCAAGAATATGTCGATCATCATCAAAGACTTGAAATTTCCTGACATTATCAGGAACTGCAAGAGTGGAAATCAATTCCACTAAGAATCTCTTAAGCTTGGAGCCTTGCATAGGTTCCAGGGTGCTTGCAACAATAGCTAATGAATCAGCTATCTGATTCTCCTCTCTTGGGATTAAACTAATCCCAAAAGCATTGAAGTCTTCAATCAAGTTCCATACCCAATTTCTATAAGCTGTCAGCCTTCTATTGTGACATGTGTATTGGTTGTGCAATTGCTTGATAACAATTTTTGAATCTCCTTTGACCATCAAGGCTGTGAATTTCTTCTTATGTGTGAACATCAGCCCTCGAGTTAGAGCTTCATATTCCACAACGTTGTTAGTGCATCCAAATTGCAACCTGTAAGAAGCAAAGAAAGTTTTCCCTTTCGGGCTGGTTAATTCAATTCCAACACCATAGCCTATTTTGGATTTAGATCCATCAAACATAAGGGTCCACAGCTGATCATGAGCTGGGGTTGATTCTTTGGAGGTTATTGTGGGAATTTGGATAGGATGAGCTAGAGGTGGGGTTGCTTGATTTTTTGCATCAGATATAGGGAATAGGTGTTCAATAGGTTCTTTAGGTACACCTTCCAATTCCTGCACAGCTATATCATATAATATGTGGCTATCCTTCTGACAGTCACTTGTGCCTTCGGTTAACCCCTTGGGTTTTGGTATACTGGTGAGTGCAGGGATGTCGAACAAACCTTGGGGTTTTTCTTCATCCATATGCTGATTCGGAAATGTGTCTGGGGTAGGTTCAATTTGAGAAGGAACTTCCTTTGAAGGTATCGTATCCCTGGTTAACATTATTTCTTCTTTGGTTTCAAATGAGAAGTGATCTGCAACAGTCTCAGGGTGACTTAAGCTAGCTTCCTCACCTTGGGAAACATGATTTAAAATGTTAATGCAGGGTTGGCAAGTCAATTCAGAATGATTTTGGTAATGCACCCTGCACCAATTAGGGAGTAGAAGACTCTACAGATTGGTATCTTCTCCTAAGACCAGCTGATCCTGTTGCAGCTTCTTGATCAATGCCTGTTGATTTTCATTAATCGTAGAACCAAGAAACTTTTGTATTGGTAGTTCTTTAGGATCAAGAACAAAAAAAGTTAAAATTTCCTCTCCTTTATAAACCCCTATCCCGGTTTCAAAGTAAGCTACCTCATTGGGGCAGTCATACTTAGTGATGACATGCTTGAGGCGAGGTTCACTTTCAATCCTAATCTGTGTAGGTACTCCCCTCCATGGTAGCCACATATGAGAAAAGTCAAGGGAGAGATATCCCCCTATACCTTTCATCAAATCTCTGCTCAGCAGCATACCATAAGTCTCGGGAATGTCTGCCACTTGAACATCTATATTGGTTTGAATCCTAGGGTCTGACCCTACTTGCACATGTATGTTTCTCAACTCTCCCACTACATTCACCTCTATCTTGTCAAGTTGGATGACCTTCTTGTTTGTTTGGATAGGGTTGAATCCCAATTTCTTGCATATAGAGAATGGCATAACATTTCCAGAAGCCCCTAAATCTAACAGACAATTATGTAGGTTCTTCCCACAAATTCTTAAACTTAAAAGAAATGGTGGAGTACCTACCTTGCTTCTGTACAAGGTTGTGTTCATGTCTACAGCAAGTGCCACCTTATTTTTTTCTTTTGATTTATCAGCTTGCTCCAAAGCTTTCAGCACTATCTCCCGTTGGGCGGGGCAACACTTTAGGATGTCAAAATATGACAAAGAGGTTTTCTGTTTCTGCATCTCAGAAACAATATCAAATTTTGTATTATAACTTGCATTACTTTTGACAACCCCAAGTGAATTACCTCTATTATGGAAGTCAAGTGGGCCTTTTGGTGGAAGAGGATTGTTATCAACACTTTGATTTGGAGGCACCATGTGATTAGGTGGTGTTGACATGGTAAACAAACCCTTATTCTTATTTATTAGGAAGTGTCCTCCCTTTGTCTGAAAAGCTTGGGCGTCATATATATCTTCCTCTAGTTCATTCTCATCTTTCCTTGGGAATGAAGGTTCTTCCTCAAAGAGGTCATAAGTCATAGTTGTATCTACTGAGCCACCTGCTTTATTTGAATTCCCTTGGAAGGTTTGGGCATCTTCCTGTGCCATCTTAACAACTTTCTCCATTTCAGGGCAGTTTACCTCAGAATGGGTTGCAGTATCATGTAGCCTGCACTAGTTAGTCATAAAATTGAGGTCAGCCACATTTGCAGTATGTGATCTCTCCTCATAATTGTGAGAAATTCCACCATTTTTTGGCCCTGTATTCCATTGTTGGTTGTTATTTGGCCTCTGGTTATATCCTTTATTTTGATTTTGATGCCCTTGGTTAGGGGAGTTTTGGCCTTGATAACCCCTTTGGTTGTGATTGTAGTTGTTCTGATAATTACCCTGGTTGTTACTGCTTTGATTAGGATAATTACCTTGGTTTTGAGAGGGGTTCATCCTAAGCTGAGCCATGTCATTTGTGACTTGAGACAACATTTTCTTTAAGGTCTCTACCTCATTTGTGAGTTGAACTGTCTTTTCACTTTCAACACTCTTAGCAACAGGTGGCTGACCACCATGATTTGGTGTTCCAATTGGGTTATGATGACCATGGGGACTTTGAGGAACCTGTGATTGTTGAAAGAAGTCAGGAGTTCCACTAACAAAGAATTGAACAGGTGGTTGAGTTTGCAATTCAGACATAGGCCCATAATGGAAAGGAGACATCCCTGGGATAGTATTGAATAAAGGGGTTGGGCTATGTATCTGATATCCCATTGAAGGAAAACCTCCTCCCAAACTTCCTTGTTGAGATCTAATTTGTTGTTGCAGCTTAATAGCTAGATGATAAACCTTAGACAGGGAATCAATGTCTGTGGGCTGATAAGTCCTTTGTAGGAACAAGCCAAGTAAAGGGTCTATAACCCTAAAGTATGATCAAGAATGGCACTATTTTCAGTAACTAGATAGGGGTCTTGCAGTCTCCTATACATTCGTTGAAACCTGGTATTAAATAAAGGCAAGGATTCACCTAGCTCCTTCCTGATGGTAGTGAATTGGTGGTACAAAAGGACTAGATCCACATAAACCCTGAACTGATTGATGAAAGCGTTCTCCAAGTGTGTCCAAGTTAGAATGGAACATTGAGGAAGGTTAAGATACCAGTTGTACACCATATCCCCTAAGGAATAAGGGAACAACCTACAAACTAAATCATGGTGGGATATTTGAGCTCTGGTACAAGCATCCTTAAAAGCTTATATATTCTCTTCAGTGCTCCTTGATTCGCCATGAATGTATTTGGGACATAATTTTTCAGGATTCTTAGGCATATCATGAAAACCTCCAGGAATGGTCCCCAATGGAGAGGGATTATTCTGAAAGAATGCCATTGGTGGTGGTGGTGGTTGAGCTAGCTGTTGGACGGATTGAACCAACTGTAATGACAATTGAGATGGGTTGGGAGGTGGATTGATAGGTATCCATTGGGGTATTGGTGAAAATCCTGGTGGAGTGAGCAGAGCTGACAAGGGTGGTATGATGGTTGCCCCAGTCTTGTGACTCTTGTGTCTTATTGGGGTCTTGAGTTCTATCAAAGGTGGTGGGTTTTCAGCTGACCGAAGAACTCTACGGGACCTTTCTGGTGAGAAAAACCCAGTATTATCCAGCTTGCCCTTCTAGGCCCTCCTTCTAGCGCCAGTTCTCTGTTGATTGTCCAAATTGCACAACAACAGTTAAACAAAATATTACTATCTTGCTCTCCTCAAAGAGAAAGATGATCACATGGATATCTTAGCTCCCAAGGTCTTTGTAATCAGTTCTCGACTGTGCTGAATTTACTCAATGGTTGATGTGAACAGTAATGTTCAAGGGGCCTGCTGGTGTTGAGCTTCTGGACTGTTCTAAGATCAAGCATAAATTCAAACCTATTTTAACTGAGGTTTTAAATAATTAGAAAAATATGGATCAAAGCTTGGAATTGAAAAGAATAATAATTCATCCAACTTAAACAAACTTGTTACCTTTCAAGGAATTGCCAACTGAAACTGGAGAACAAAATCAACTTGTGACTGGCACACAACTTCATTCATCCACAATGCTAGTTTTAACAATAGATTGTAAATCACTATTTAAACAAAACCTAGAACAAAACTCCTTTCCTTGAAAACTTTTCAAATCAAATGATTAAATCAAGACAAACACCATTCTGGAACACAACATGAAATAGATTTTAATCTAGTTGCTTTTACTATTAGTGAAATAGATAAGCAACATTTACAAATCTGGCACAATCACCAGTGTACAGAAAATCCATGACTCCAAATTGTTTCCATCTATATTAAGAAAACCAGAAGTGTACATGACTGTCTATGCTAAATCTAACTCCTATTCTATTACTATTCTTAAGCTTTTCTCTACTATCACTTAGAAGATTACTATTGCTCCTAAAATCTATGTCTCTATGTCTCCGAACCTCTTTTACAAAAAGGAAAAAATGCCATATATACATGATGTGCCCAAAAGAATGTGTCAGCCCCTTGTTTTTAGGGTTTACAAAATATCTGGTTGTTGCAGAAGGCTCGGCCCTCAAATATTTTTGAATAGAGTTAATGTTGCATTGAATGGCATCCCCGCTATCCATGTTGGTGAAATATTGCTCAGGGGATGATATGTAGATCTTTTGTAACTACAACATTTACTTCCGACCTCCATGTCCATCCTCGAACTTCCTTGAAGGGCTGCCTTGAATGCTCTAAATCATTGTCATTAATGCGGATCCATCTTTGCCAGCGAACACCACAACTGTCCCTAAGACTTGTGGCTTCCTCCTTCTTCCCACTCTAGACCTCTCTACACGTTGACTGTCCCCTGGAAGCAGCACCAGACTCTCTATTCAGATTCGAACACCATCATTCCCGGGCTGATCCATCAGCTCATCCACAGAGTAAATTCATGTCGTTCACATTCTATTAATTTCCTTCACAGGGATAGTCAATCAGTCAAACTGTCAGTGGTTGGCCCTTTTAGCTTCTTCTGATTGGTGGAAAAAACTCCACGTAAGACTCCCGGGTAGTCAAAAGTGGTTCATACCGAATCGCATGTCGGTGAGACACCATCGGTGTCTCACCGATGCAATTACATTCTACAGCCGTTATCGGCATGACCCACGACGGTCGGCAAGATTTCATGTCGAGCTGCACAAGCTATATCGATACCACAAAAACCATCAGCAAGACCTCATATCGAGCCTCTCCTTTGGTGAGCACACCCATCTCGGGGAGACTCCTTCATGTTCGGGAAGACCTCACCCCGAACTCACGTCCTGTCATTGAGACACCTCTGGGTCGGTGAGACCCTTCATTGAGCGCATTCCACTACACCGAAGGGAGAAAACACATTGGCAAGGCTACCGCTAGTCGGCCAGACCAACATCGGTCAAGGAGACATCACATTGAGTTCATTTCAGTCATCCCGAGGTAGCCTCGAGCCCCTTTCATTTCAGTAAGACTCCCCATGGTCGGCAGGACATCACAGCGAGCCCCCTATTCTCCCCGAGCTCAAATTTCTTTCGGCAAGAGCCTGCTTGGTCAGCGAGACCTTTCATCGAGCTCAAATTTTCCACTGAGACTCCCCCGACTGGGACCACTATTCCATGTCGGCGAGACCAGCTCCTTTCGCTGAAACATTACACCGAAGGGAGAACCCTTCGGCGAAACCTCCACGCTTCGGCCAGACCTCCTAGCGAATACAAATATTTCTCCCCGAGCCACTCCATTTTGGAAAGAGTCCACCCTATCAGTGAGACTTCTTGCCGATGCTACCATCCTTCGCCGAGACCTCCTTCTGTTTGGTGGGACATCTCGCTAAAAGCACAACCCTACATTGAAGGCATCTTTTTGGCGAGACATCGCTCGGTCACCGAGACTTCTCAGCGAGCCCAAACTGCTATGCTGATGCCACTTCACCTTGCCAAGAGTCCACACTATCGGTGACACATCACAGCGAAGCCACCTTTGTCGCCGAGACCCTGCCCCTTCGGCCAAACATCATGCCGAAGGTATAACCCTTCACTGAAACCTTATGGGTCGGCAAGACCTTTCATCAAGCGCAAATCTTTTGGTGACACTAACCTTGTGAGCAATTGGTCGGCGAGACTTTAGCATGTCGGGGAGACATATGGAAACTTACGGCAATTAGAACCATCTAGCGGATTGGGGCCCTTCGAAATGAATAGAACCATTGCTAGTCGGCAAGACAGTTGGAAGGTCTCGTCGACTCTTGCCTTTGAGGAATTTTATGCCAAACTGGATTAGGGGGGATGCTTTCCAACTGAGCTCCCTGACAAATATCATCATGTGCACAATTTAATCCTGCAAAACAAAGTCTCCATTAGTCCTCAGAAGCGTATAAGATACATTATCATAAAATACACTATTTCTTATGATTATTTCATTCAATTTTTAGCAAGAATAAAACCAACTCAGGGTGAGACAGAACCAAAATCTAATAAACAAAATACAGACCCAGGAGGAAAACGAAGGAAATCCCCAAGACCAAAGTCAATAAACAAAGGCAACGAAAGTAAAAAGAGAAGGGGGACCCATTTTGTTCCAGAATAAAATGGGGTGGTTATGCAAGGCATAACAACATGCATCAAAAAAATTATTAGATTTCACATTTTGACCATACGAAGCAAAATTAGAACAAGCAAAAATAAATAACACACAACCCACCGTGTTTTCCATCTTGTAATATGTTTTATGCATTTTTTGTCAATCATATGAAGAAATTGAAATGCAATTTTTGGTCAAACAAACATATGTGGGTCATGTTCAAGGTACGTGTATTGACTTAAGAGATTCTACATGTTCTTGAGAAGTTGAGCTTTCATCAAGTATAATTAAATAACACATAACCCACTATGTTTTACATCCTACCAATATTTTGTGCATTTTTGTATCAATCATACGAAGAAATTGAAATATATTTTGTTCTCAAACAAAAAAATGTGGTACAACTGGAGAAACATGTACTAGAAAGTATGTAATGAAAAAAGAATATGCTATGAAAACACTTGAAAAGAAGCAGACCAAAGTGAATGAGATAGATAATGTATTGACTGAAGAGATTGTTCTTGCTCTTGAGAAGTTGAAACAACATGTGCAATATGTGCAATGGGAAAATGACACTTGTGCAAAACTGGAGGCAACAGATACTAAAATGCATGAAATGAAAAAGGAATCTTCTCTAAAAACACTTGAAAAGAAGCAAACCATAGTGAATGAGATAGATAATGTACTAAATGAAGAGATTCTTCTTGCTCTTTAGAAGTTAAGGAGCCTATGTTGTATGTACAATGGGAAAATGACAATGCACAACTGGAGGAGAAGGTACTAGAGTGCATTAAATGAAAAATGAAACAATTGTAAAAACACTTGAAAAGAAGCAGAGCTGAGTGAGTGAGATAGATAATGTATTGAGTTAAAATTGGTTGATGTCAAATAGATGCCAACCAATAGAAAAATAGAATCAGTTGGATGGAAACATGAAAGTCTAATGTGAAAATTGTCGAAAACTTTTGTGAACAACTTTTTTTAGAAGATACAATTGCATTCTCTAATTAGAAAAACACTCTCAATGCTGACCAAAATGTGGTTGCAAAGCTACATAACACTATTAAAGACTTTGATTACTCTATCAAAAAATGGATGCTATTATCCTAAGGGCTGATGAGGGACTAGCTGCTCCAAATCTTAAAGTAAAAGATCTAAAAAACAAGCTGGAAAAAAATAACACATAGGTTAGAATGTATGAAATGAAAAAGGAAATAGTTGTAAAAACACTTGAAAAGAAACAAAGTAGAGTGAGTGAGATAGATAATCTATTGACTGAAGAGATCCTTTGTGATCTTGAGAAGTTGAGGAATGTCCTTATGTATTATGTGGAATGGGTAATTAGCAATGCAGAAGTGGATAAATTGAAGACGTTTTGTATTCCACATAAATTTGTGTAGGGAAAGAAAGTGAGATGATTCTATTAGTGCAATTGACCAAATGAATTCAAAGGTTCTTGAATTAAGAATTCTATGGAACAAATACAAGTACAAATAGATGATAATGAAAAGGAAAACTCAGATCTAAGTTTAAAAAAATAGAATCAGTCAAATAGAGACATGAAAATCGTATCTAAAAATGTAAACAAGTTTTCTAAATAACTTGTTAAAAGAATAATCTTAAAATAGTAATCTATAAGACATTCCAAAACACATCATTTAAAGGAAGGAATACTTACCTATTGATGGGGCTTTACTGATGTATGCTTCTGCACTCCTCATTAACTCTTTAAAAAGTACCAGAGTGAACGCACATTGGCCAACATTAGCCTATTATTGTAGTCAAAATTTTATATTGAAGCACGTTATTGCATAAGGTCATACCAAAAAATGGTCTTACCTATGTATAGTTGTTAAATTGGAACCATACCTTCCATTGGGTTTACACTTGTGAAAGATAGTCGCCAACAAGGACTCCTTTCTGCACATTCAAATGTTGAAGAGAACAAAACCAAAAAAAAAATATGAAGTGGTAGAAGTTGGTTAATGGGAAAAAAAATTTGCAATACCTTTCCTATTACAATATAGAAATTTAAACGGGGTTTCTCGTACTCACTTGTATTATATTTTGTACATCCTCTGGCCCATCCATAGTAGGTGTGTCTGATGTGTTGCATTGCATATTGACATTCATATTAATGCTATTTTTTATGGACAAGGGAAAGGAGTCACACAGGAGTTCGGCAATTTGACTGTTATGTAGTACGCTCCCTACAGTGGGTTGCACATCAAGGATGATCCCTGCTTGCACTAAACTATGGATGCATGTGAATAGTGTTAGTTGCAGCTGCATTGGGATCTTGACTAAATTCAAATGGAAATGCATAGGATTGTTGCATATCCTATAGAAACCTCTTGATACACTATGCATATGACAGAACTTGTTGTAGGCATTGGGGTGGTGCATGCATCACTTTCTTCAATATTTGATTTGTGTCATTCAAAGTACACATTTTCTGCAATGGTATGACTCGATGGTAGCATTGGTATCCTAGTTGGCATGTGGGAATATTCTACAATTTTTCACCCACATGGCTGCAAAAAAGCAAGAGTGAAGTAAGCCACAATGTATTAGAGGTAACGTCAAAGAATGTGAATTGTGAGAATCGAACGAGGTGATAGAAACTGTCAACTCACCAATTTGGCCATCTCCTTCACACCATGTCTTCTTGAAGTACTCTAAAAACTAGGGTTGATTATTGAACTCCTCAAAGAAATTGTTCAATAATTGAGTAATGTTGTCTTTACTATTACCGATCACCATCATGATTGTGTCAAATTTGTGAAAGATGTCCATTGCCCTGTCCTTGGCTATGTGCTTATGTACATTCTTTAGCCAAGCCCTTTGAATGTGTCAAATGCATAGAAGTGCACACAACATCCAAAGACAACCCTAATAGATGATACAAAGGATATTGTTTAGTGTTTATTTGCATGACAAAGTGGCATTGAAAATAAATAGAAAATGAGAAAGGTACACAAACCAACCAAAACATGTACTTACTATATGGCTTGAATTTTTATAGTGGCATCATTGGTAAAAAAAATTGATTCTACGGTCGAATCTGGCTCTTCTTTCACGAGCATGCACCGTGTATAGCCAACCAAAAATCTCCTCAATCTTGTTTCATGAGGAGACTATCCATGCAATGGGAACACCACTCTGTTTCTTGTTGAAGACGAAAAAAATTTACAATTCATACAAGTCAGTGTGAGCATTGTCATGTGTATAGCCAATAAGATCATTGAAAATATGAAGTATTTATTGATGTTTCTAATGCCTCACCCCATATAAATGTTAGTGGAAAATGTAGAATCCATGGAGATGAATGAATTGTGCAAGTGACAAACCATCATATCCAACATCCATGGAGTTTAAACCTCAATAACGAAAGGCGTCTTGTTTCCATGGGGCCACTAAAAGTAGAAGTTGTCCTTGTCTTATGCATTCCACATTATGATATTTGATGAATTGTATTTGTGTTTATGTGCATGAATAGAGTGTACCTTTTTCCAAGCATTCATTGCATCCTTTCTTGTCAAGAATTCATCTCTATTACTCATCATGCAACAGAAAATAGGATCAATGAAGTGTCTGTCCATTATTGCATCAACACTCACACCCATGAGTAAAAAGATTTCAATATAGCTTTTGCATTCTACCAAAAGATTAGGGGAAAACCTGACACAAGTCTCTGCTTGTGTCATCAATGCCATGGAAAAATTCACCATTGACATTGATGTGAAACATTTATTTGAATAGAAAATACACAACATCGAGTCTACCATACATAACCTTTGCAATGAAGTGGCATTAACAACTTCATTTTTTTATAAACATTCGTCATCTTTTCTGTGGTGGAGGCTTGTTCTTATGGTCTTCAGGATCGTATGCACACGAGTAGCTATAAAGAAAGCATCATCTCATCATCTTCAAGCAAGAGATAATAAAATATCTTTGGACCATACACATGATTGTTGAAAGGTACAAACTTGTGCCACATAATTGTTGTATTGTAATTGTTGTCTTCAATGGGACTCGTGATGTTCTTCTTCTCTCTCTTTTTTGGCGAACAAATGAAGTTTTGAAACCTTCAAGCAACCCTTTTCCATGAGCAAAATCATCTAGTCTACTATGAGCAATTGTTGTGACAAGGTTAGTGACCCCATCCTCTTCGATGGCAACAAGATTCCACTCCAAATTGCAAGAGGAAAAATGAGATCATCCATCCCATACATCTTGCACCTCCACCTCATCTTCCCTTTTCCATTTCAAATCTCTCCCCATTTTAGGTAAGGTAGGAATCAAACGAATATTTAAAATTCTAGTAGATTGTGTACAATGGAAGAACTTAGAAATTATTCATGTTGAACGTAAATAAAATGTGCTTACATTGTTGCCACCAATATGAAACCAATAGGAGGTTGTCAACTTCTGCTAAGGAAAATAATAAGTGATAGATTGAATCAAGCTAGGAATAAAATATGTAACAAATGCAAGCTAGAAATTGGAGTGTGTAGCTCAACGTACAAGTGGACATAGATAATGACAACACAATCACAAACATGCATGGACATTCAGTGAAGATTCCATTTTAGGTGTGGCACACAAAATTTTTGTACATGAAGATGAAGGTTGTTTGAGCAACAACATGATAAGTGGTTCAACCTACAGCTTTTTATCTGGCGTATGAGTGTAACATGCATAATAGTAAGTAATTACTTCTACAATTGCAACAACAAATGTTTTTTTTTGGGAAGATACGTTGGTTGTGGTGCATGTGTATGTGTTAGTGGAGATGAAAGGTTAGAGGGAAACTAAAACCTTTTATGACAACCTTGTATGTAGAAAAGTGTGCATCCATTGCTGCTAGCAATGCCAAAAGAATAACACATTTGTTCCATCTGTTGACAAAATAATGAATCAGTAATGGAGTGAATCAGGAAAGGCATAAAGGTGTAAAATTTCCTATCAACCATGATGTGAGCCAATGTAGATTGGAAAAAATAGTGTCTAGTTGAACCTCCAAGTAGACATAAAGACCGCGAGAAAATTCACAACTCCTCATGAAAATAAAACTAAAAGTTCAAAGTATATGGGGTGTACAAACCTCTTTTACGTGAGTAGGCATGTTGTGATATTGAGTCTTCCATTTGGGTTGACCTAACATGAGCAGAAAAAGAACATCTGGCAATGCATGAACTAAAAAAGTACAAGTTGAACAACATGAGTGGTTCAACCTGTAGCTTTGCATGTGTTGTACGAGTGTAACATGCATAACAGTATGTAATTACTTCTACAGTTGTAACAAAAAATGATTTATTTTGGGAAGATACATTGGTTGTGGTGTGTGTGTATGTGTTAGTGGAGATGAAAGGCTAGAGGGAAACCAAAACCTTTTATGAAAACCTTGTATGTAAAAAAGTGTGCATCCATTGCTACCAACAATGCCAAAAGAATAACATGTTTGTTGCTTTTGTTGAAAAACTAATGAATCAGTAATGAAGTGAATCAAGAAAGGCATAAAGGTGTAAAATTTTGTATAAACCATGATGTGAGCCAATGTAGGTTGGAAAACACAATGTTTAATTGAACCTCCAAGCGGATATAAAGATCACAAGAAAATTCACAACCCTGCATGAAAATAAAACTAAAAGTTCAGAGTATATGGGGTGTACAAACCTCTTTTACCTAAGTAAGCATGTTGTGATATCGAGCCTTCCATTTGGAGTGACTTAACATGAGCAACAAAAGCACATCTAGCAATCCATGAAATTAAAAAAGTGCAAATTGAACAACACAATGAGTGGTTCAACCTACAACTTTGTATGTGGCATACGAGTGTAACGTGCATAACATTATGTAATTACTTCTACAGTTGCAACAATAAATGTTTTATTTTGGGAAGATATGTTGGTTGTGGTGCATGTGTATGTGTTAGTGGAGATGAAAGGTTAGAGGGCAACCAAAACCATTTTATGACAACCTTGTATGTAAAAGTGTGCATCCATTGTTGTCAATAATGCCAAAAGAATAACACGTTTGTTGCATATGTTGAAAAAATAATGAGTAAGTAATAAAGTGAATCAAAAAAGAAATAAATGTCTAAAATTTTCTATCAAGCATGATGTGAGCCAATGTAGGTTGGAAAACACAGTGTCTATTTGAACCTCCAAATAGACATAAAGATTGCAAGAAAATTTGCAACTTTGCATGAAAATAAAACTAAGAGTTCAAAATATATGGGGTGTACAAACCTCTTTACCTGAGCAAGCATGTTGTGATATCAAGCCTTTTGTTTGGGGTGAACATGAGAAAAAAAATCACATCTAGCAATCCATGAAATTAAAACGTTCAGGTTGAACAACACAATGATTGGTTCAACCTACAACTTTGTATGTGTCGTACGAGTGTAATGTGCATAACAATATGTAATTACTTTTACAGTTGCAACAACAAATGTTTTATTTTTGAAAGATACGTTGGTTGTGGTGTGTGTGTATGTGTTAGTGGAGATGAAAGGTTAGAAGGCAACCAAAACCTTTTATGACAACCTTGTATGTAAAAAAGTGTGCATCCATTGTTGTTAGCAACGTCAAAAGAATAGCATGTTTGTTGCATTTGTTGACAAAATAATGAATCATTAATGAAGAGAATCAAGAAAGGCATGTAAAGGTGTAAAATTTTCTATCAACCATGATGTGAGCCAATGTAGGTTGGAAAACACAGTGTCTAGTTGAAACTCCAAGTGGACATAAAGATCACAAGAAAATTCACAATCCTGCATGAAAATAAAACTAAGAGTTCAAAGTATATGGGGTGTACAAACCTCTTTTACCTAAGTAGACATGTTGTGATATTGGACCTTTTGTTTGGGATGACTTAACATGAGCAACAAAAGCACATCTGACAATCCATGAAATTAAAAAGTACAATTTGAACAACATAATGAGTGGTTTAACTTGCAACTTTGTATGTGGTGTACGAGTGTAACGTGCAAAATAGTATGTAATTACTTCTACGGTTGCAACAACAAATGTTTTATTTTGGGAAGATACGTTGGTTGTGGTGCATTTGTATGTGTTATTGGAGATGAAAAGTTAGAGGGCAACCAAAACCTTTTATGTAAAAAAGTGTGCATCCATTGTTGCCAACAATGATAAAAGAATAACACGTTTATTGCATCTATTGAAAAAATAATGAACCAGTAATTGAGTCAAACAGGAAAGGAATAAAGGTGTAAAATTTCCTATCAACCATGATGTGAGTTGGAAAAAATAGTGTCTAGTTGAACCTCCAAGCAAACATAAAGACCGCAAGCAAATTCGCAACTCCGCATGAAAATAAAACTAAGAGTTCAGAGTATATGGGGTGTACAAACCTCTTTACCTAAGCAGGAATGTTGTGATATCGAGTCTTCCATTTGGGGTGACTTAACATGAGCAGAAAAAACACATTTGGCAATCCATGAAATAAAAAAAAATTAGGTTGAACAACACGATGAGTGGTTCAACCTGCAATTATGTATGTGTCATTCGAGTGTAACATGCATAACAGTATGTAATTACTTCTACAGTTACAACAACAAATGTTTTATTTTGGGAAGATATGTTGGTTGTGGTGTGTGTGTGTATGGATTAGTGGAGATGAAAGGTTAGAAGGAAACCAAAACCTTTTATGACAACATTATATATAAAAAAGTGTGCATCCATTGCTGTTAGCAATGCCAAAAGAATAGCATGTTTGTTGTATCTGTTGACAAAATAATGAATCAGTAATGGAGTGAATCAAGAAAGGCATAAATGTAATGCCCAAAAATTAACACTAAAATATAGTTAAGGAAAAAACACAAATTTCAAATTTCGATTACAACACATGACTAACTTGCAAAAAAAATGTTTCTAAAGCACACAATTCATAAAAAGCATAACAATATTTGACCCTTGAAGTTGTTTATAATATGTAGAATAAAGGTAACATTAATAGGTGAAATAAATGAGCATAAGAAAAAATACATTAATAAGAAAACCCTAGGGGCCATACCTAATTCTTCAAGAACTCATCTCTGACGGCCTTACCTACATATATACTTCGCAGAGGAACCGTAGTTTGACAATTTGAGCTTGATCCCAGACAAGCTTTGATAACATGAGGGTACAACCTTTAGTTCAATTAACATATGATAGTTTTTACACCTTGATGAGCACATATAATGTACCATTATAAAGTTAGTAAAAAAATAACTATGTTTAAGAACAATCCAATCATCACTAGACACAACTATAACGCCCCTTTGAGCACAAAAATATAGGTGGACATAGATTATGTAGAAGAGTTAGACAACACTTCTAACGCATATAACCTCCAAAAATGTTAAAATATGCTAAAGTTGAATTAACATCCTCTATGCAACAAGATCTATTGATAGACCTGTAAGGTTAAAAATAAAGAGACAAAAGTGTACAACCCTTTCGATATACATAATAATTAATTATTTTTCCTTTAGAAACTATAAATTATCTATTTATAACCAAAGGTTTAAATTACAAAATACTAGAAGAGAATCACCATTGTCAACATGGTCTACTAAACATTTATCATACAAATATTGATCATAATTTATTCTAGAGTTCTACTTTTTAATAATTATGCAATGCTTCAATTATTATTGAATTTGGCTCAGCATATAAACACCTATAATCTTAACATAGTTATCTATTTATTTTAAAGAGTATATTCAAAAGTCATATATAACTGTAAGATCAAAAGATTGGATATCAACCAAATGCTTTTATCATGGGTTTACATGAAAATGATTATTTCTTTGATTAACCTTATAATATATACTTATTGAAACCTCAATTCATTTACTTCTCTCTATGAAAAAAAAACAAAATTAGAGTTTACAATGGAATAGAAACTAGAAGTTCCTCATATCAATCTTAGAAAAAAAAACTAACACTAAAACATAAAATAAAACTTATACAAATCTATGCTCCAATTGATATTCGTGGAAAAGTCCGGTTGTGGGCTCATTTAAGGTATGTTAGATCTTGTGCTCCATATCTTCCTTGGATCTTAGTTGGTGATTTTAATTCTTTGTTGAGCCTAGAGGAGAAAAGAGGTGGACTACCTCGGCTTGGTCCTACTTCTGATCTTTTTCAGGAGAATGTGGATTTGCTTGTTTTAATTGATGTTAAGTCGTCCAATGGGATTTTCACTTGGAATAATAGACGGAGTGGAGAGGAAGCAATCTCTGAAAGGTTGGATAGATTTTTGGTCTCCTGTTTTTGGGTGGGAGGCAAATTGGTTACTGGTTCTGAGATTCTTGACTGGAGGGGTTATGATCATTGGCCAATTAAACTTTCAGTTACCTATTTTACTGCTCCCAAGAATCTTCCCTTTAAGTTTCAGCTTATGTGGCTTCGAGACCCTTCTTTGCATGATCTTATGGTGGCGTGATGGCAGCCCTACTTATGGTACAACTATGTACATCTTTGTTAAGAAACTTCAGTATGTTAAATTTTAGCTTAAAAGATGGAATAAGATGAGTTTTGGTAATTTTAAGGTTATGAAGAGGAATACCCAGGCGTGCCTTGATGTTATTACTCGCCAAATTCAGGATTTCGGTTTCTCATATGCTTTGGGTCAAGCGGAATTCCAGGTTGTGAGAGTTGTGGAGGAGTGGGAGCTTGGGGAGGAGATTTTCTAGAAGCAAAAGGTTCGGATTGATTGGCTTCAGGAAGGGGACAAGAATACTACTTTCTTCCACCATTTTGTACAGGCTCATCACAATAGAAATTGTATCTCCTCTTTGGTCAATGCAGATGGGATCCATATTTCTTCTTTGTAGGATTTGTCTTGTGAGGCTAGACAGTTTTATTCTGCTCTTTTTTCTAAAGATTTGCCCCTTGCAGAAGATGAGGAGAATTTGATCCTTGATTGCATTCCCTCTCTAATCTCCCAGGAGATGAATGATTCCCTTATCCACCCAATTTCTCTGCTTGAGTTGGAAGAGGTTGTTTTTGGAATGAACAAAGGTAAAGCCCCTAGTCCAGATGGTTTTCCTGTTGAATTCTTTCAAGAATTTTGGGATATTATAAGTTTTTAAATTTGTTGGAGGTTGCCCAGGAATCTCTTTGTAGTAAGCAGATGTTTCGTTCCTTGAACTCTACTTTTCTAGTTCTTATTCCTAAAAAGGAAGGTACTAATCAGCTTGAATTCTTCTGCCCTATTGTTCTATGTAATGTGGTGTACAAAATTATCACTAAATTGATCGCTGAAAGGCTCAAATTTTTTCTTCCTTCTGTAATCTCTGAGGAGCAAGGCATTTTTGTGGCTGGTGGATAGATCTTGGATGGGGTGGTGGTTGCCTCTAAAGTCATTCATTTAATGGCGACTTCTAGGGACAAGTCTATGTTTATCAAGTTGGATATGGCCAAAGCCTATGACAGAGTTAAGTGGCATTTTTTGCAGAGAATTCTTTTAGGCTTTGGTTTTAGTCTAGATTGGGTTAGTTGGACTATGAGTTGTGTTACCTCTTCCTCTTTCTCTGTTCTTATGAATGGGGAACCTTCTGAGCTTTTAAAGGCTTCCAGGGGCCTCCATCAAGGAGATCCTCTCTCCCCTTATCTGTTTATTATTATGGCTAAAGGTCTAGGAAGATTTCTTAAATCATGGGTTTCTCAGGGTAGGATTCAAGGTTGGTGTTGGGGCAATGGGCTACCGTGGCTCTCTCATCTTCAATTTGTGAACAACACTTCTCTTATGGGGAGGGCTCCCCTTCAGGAGGTTGCTTCTTTTAGGTGGGCTTTAGATATTTATCTTGCTGCTTCGAGTCAAAAAGTTAATGAGCATAAGTCCTTTATCTTCTTCTTTAATACTCCTCAGGCTATTCAAAGGCCAAGTTGCTAATATTTTGATGTTTCAAATTGGGTCTCTTCCCTTTGTTTATCTAGGAATACCTCTGGCTATTGGTAGGCAACCCAGGACTTCTTGGAAAAAGTTGCTTGATAATTTGTGCAGTAAATTCAATCATTGGACTCGTCGTTGGCTTTCTACTATTACAAGAGTCACCCTTCTGAAGTCTATTATCCAAGCTCTCCCTATTTACAGGGGTTTTTTTCAGGCTGCTCCCTTGTACTTCCTGAGGGAATTTGATGCTCTCTCATGACAATTTCTCTGGAGTGGCAACTTGCAGTCGACTAAGTGGAGCCTTGTCAAGTGGGAAACAGTGTGTAGGCCGTAGAGAGAGGGGGGTTTGGGGTTGTGTTATGTTGTTTTGAATGGGAAAGCTTTGGTTGTCAAGTTATATTGGCATTGGTGTTCTAGTCAGCATCAGCTTTGGGCCCGTATTCTTACCAACAAGTATTTTAAGGATGTTAACACTTTTGATGTTCCTCATTTCCCTTTAGATGGAAGGGAATCTATGATTTGGAATACCCTCAAATCGGGGACTCAGTTGATCAAGAAGGGGCTTTTTTGGATATGTCATTCTAGTTCTTAGGCTCTCTTTTGGTGGGATTCTTGGGATAGTCATCCTCCTATTCTTTCTGCTTACCCTCACCTATAGTCTCTTTGTGATCATTTTACTGTTGTTGGTTGGAACATGGTTGAGCATTATAAGTCTGGGCAGAATATTGGAATGGCTGCTAGTCTTCAATGGAAGCATTCCTCGGATTGGCCGCTAGGAGGTTCAGAGGGGGATAGGCAAGAGTTGGCTCAAATACTTGTTTCTCGTAAATGAAACTCCATGGCGGGGCAGGATGTCTTGGCTTGGAATAACAGTGATTTATCTGGTAAATACTCAGTTTCAGCTGGTTATGGTGAATTGCTTAGGTAGGTGTTTGGAGACATTGAGGTTCCTTGGTGGAAGCAAGTATGGAATAAATTTTCTTGGCCCAAGTGCAATTTTTTTCTATGGTTGGTGGTTTGGAACAGATGTCTTACTTGGGATAACTTGTGCAAGAGAGGATTCCAGGGTCCCTTGTTGTGTATTTTGTATTGTAAAAGTGAAGAGTGTCTCTCATCTTTTATTCCAGTGTTCTTTTTGTAGGAGGCTTTGGCACTTTTGGTGGGCAGTGTGGAACCAGGCTTGCTGGCATGTCTCTTCTTTGGCGGATTTCTTTGCCCGGTGGGAGATGGCTCCTGTCAAAACCTCTTTTCTCTGAGTTGCTTGGGCTCTGGGACCAACTTTTATTATCTAGCATTTGTGGTTGGAGAGAAATCGCAGGATTTTCCAAGATGTGCAGCTGGATATCCATCATTTGTGGTGGAGGATTCTTCATTATGTGGGAGAAACTATTGCAGTTAAGTGTGACATGGCTGAGGGTGTGGATCCTAGAGAGGTTATTTTTTGTACACTTCTCAATCTTCCTCTTCAGTGAGGGACTGCTCAGGATGTTGGCCAAATCATGAAAAATAGATGTTGTCATCCCCTTCGAAAGATAAGTAGGGAGGGGCACTTGGGTCCTCCTCCTCAGGGGGTGTTGAAAATCAACACGAATGGCTCCTCTCGTGGAAATCCAGGTCATGTTGGTATTGGAGGTGTTGGGCGGACTAGTTCTGGGACTGTTGAGTTTATCTTTTATGTTTATAAGGGCTGGTATACTAACAATGTGATGGAGGCTTTTTCCATTCTCTATGTTGTGGAGCGTGGCTATGCTCTCAAGTGGAGATGGATCATTTGTGAATCTGATTCCCAAGTTGTTGTGAAGTTGTTGAAGAGGCAGCAGCTTGAGGATGCCAATTGGCATCTGGCTATGATTATAAAACAAATTCTTAATCTGTGTGCTTCCTTAGATTCTGTGTCTTTTTGTCATATTCCATGGGAATGGAATGGGGTTGCGGATTGTTTGGCTAAATGGGCTTTTGATCATATGCATGATTGGAACATTGTGGAAAGGAGTGAATTACCCTCGGATTTGTCTCAAAAACTGGATCGATTAGTGGAAGTTGATAGGGATGTGTAATGCTCTGCTTTGTATTGTTCTTTTCTCGGATTGAATAAATTTTTACCCCTCTTTTAGTTAAATAAAAACTTATACAAATCAAATTCTCAAATCCATATATGCAAAATAGATTTAGTGAAACAAATAATAACTTGCCATCAGCTCCACATCATTATTCTAAGATTTTAAACAGTTGTGTTGTGTGCATATGACATAAAGATTAAGCAAAGATTTGGTATGAACTATAGTAATACATTTTCAATACCAAAAATAATCAAGGCCACATTTTCCAAGCCTAGAAATATTTATATATTATAATGGAGTGGATAATAATAATATATATAAAAAAAAAATCTAACACCTAATAATAGTGATAATACCCATTGAAATCATTCATCATAAAAATACTTTAAAATAAATAAACAATAAACTCAATCGATTAGTTGCAGCAAAACATTGAAATCATTCATCATAAAAATTCTTATAAAAAAAATAAAAAATCAATCGATTAGTTGCAGCAAAACAGGGCAGCTTTAAAAGGTCATAACTTTTATGTTATGAACACAAATTTTAAAATTCAATATATTTCGGAAAGGTAAAAGAACAAAGAACAAAACCCAGAAAATATTTAGCAAGAAACCTAAGCATGCATGAGCAGTTTTTTTTGCAAAACAATAATTTGACAGCGTCCCAACTTGTAAAATTATAACTTCAAAAACAAACTCTCTATAGATGATGCATCTTTGTATGCTATAAATACAAAATCAGAAGTATGAACCAGTAGCAAGAAAAGCCATAAAGGTTACTGTGCACAACAAAAGGAAATAGTTGTTATGTGAGAGAAGGAAACATAAACAAACTATGAGAAAACGTAAACTAACTATGGCTTAAATAAATGTTGTTTAGTTTGTTTGTTTTTTATGCCTTACGTTTCATAAGTTCAACTAAATTGAAATATTTTTGATTCAGCGATAAATACACAATAAAAAGTATTGGATTCCTCATTTTGTAATTCAAGATTATTCAAAATTTGTGCCTGTAGGGTAGACATATACATTACAATACACGAGACCTTTGTGCAGAAGTTAGCAATGTTTTAGAAGGAATTATTGAGGAGATTTTTTTTTCATTCTGCTCTTTTGCAAGTTTATGCAAGGACCATATTAGAGACAGTTTTTTTTTTCTAAATTCATAAAATTAAAGATAGGAGTATGGAATACAGTGAACTACATGATCTAACTTTTGATAAACCACTCACCCTGATTTGCAACTACCAAGTTTTCCTCAGATTATCAACATATTATTTATTTAAAGAAAGCAACTCTTAATTTCAATTAACATTACTAAAGTTACAACAATATTGCTGACTAATCTCAATTAAAATTAATAAATCAAGTAAGAATATTACTGACTGATATTATTATTATCATCATTTAATAATAATTTTCATATTACTATTAATATTTATATTTATGTTGACTTTAATATCGCCATTTATTATTAAAATTATTGTCACCTCTATTTTAGGATTTAAATTTAAATTAGTATCTCCTCTAATGTCGGTGTCAGTTTTAATTTAATACCAACATTGTGCTATAATGTCAATATTTAGGTTGCTAACAAAATTACTAATTTACTAATCATTATGAACCATTATTAAGTCTGAATGTCTTTATTACTAAGGTTTGCTCTATGTCTATCTTTTATACAATCAGTAATATTGTCATCATTTTTCCCCACAATCACACCATCTTATTGTAAAATCAACCAACCAAATATCATTACTAATAATATTGTCCTTGGTTGGCCATAATTCACCCATCAATGGTGTTATTATCCACCTCTTTATTTATTTTCTCAGGTGCTATTGAACATTATCCTATAGAAAACGTAGTATTAATATCATGTCATTGATGAAAACATTGTTATTGTATTTGGACTTTAATCTAGGTAGTAATGTCGCCATATAAGCAATAACCAGACAATGACCAATTTATTATTAATTTGGCTATTGGAAGTTAGGGCTAAGAACATACTAGAATATAGCATTGCATAATTATGTCTAGTAATGACATTATCTAGACCATTCAATTTCTCGAAGGAAGTTAACATTAAAAATCTACCCTCATGAATAACCCTACTCACCAAGCACCGTCACTACCAAAAAGGATGGTATTTGCACAAATCGAAATTCAATTCCTAACATACATGAAATTACTTGTTTATAATTGCCTCTAGTAATTCCTTAAGCATTTGGATAATTTTCATCATATTAATCATTTCTTTTTTTAGAAAACAAATCTTTTCAATCATCTAAGCAAATTAATTGGATCAAACAAGATAAAGAATCCTTCAAGGAAAACTAACTCTGTAGAGATTGTCCACTTGCAGCAATAAGTGATCTTTGAAATCCAAACATTAATTATCACCAATAAAACAACATGCATAGATATTTATTTACACTTAACTTGATCATCACCATATTTATGGCATTCACTTCTTCTAAACAATATAGCATAAATTTAGAACTAAATGGGTTGTGACTGTGAGTTGACTAGAGGGCTTTACAATAAAGGTGTAAAATTTCCTATCAACCATGATGTGAGCCAATGTAGGTTGGAAAACACAGTGCGTAGTTGAACATCCAAGTGGACATAAAGATCGCAAGAAAATTTGCAACCCTGCATGAAAATAAAACTAAGAGTTCAAAGTATATGGGGTGTACAAACCTCTTTTACCTAAGCAAGCATGTTGTGATATTGAGCCTTCCATTTAGGGTGAGTTAACATGAGTATCAAAATCATATCTGACAATCCATGAAATTAAAGGGTGCAGGTTAAACAACACAATGAGTGGTTCAACCTACAACTTTGTATGTGGCGTACGAGTGTAACGTGCATAACAATATGTAAATACTTCTATAGTTGCAACAAAAAATGTTTTATTTTGGGAATATATGTTGGGTTTGGCGTGTGTGTATGTGTTAGTGGAAATGAAAGGTTAGAAGGCAACCAAAACCTTTTATGACAACCTTGTATGTAAAAAATGTGCTCCTATTATTGCTAGTAACACCAAAAGAATAACACGTTTGTTGCATCTATTGACAAAATAATGAATCGACCGGTAATAGAGTGAATCGGGAATGGCATATAAAGGTGTAAAATTTCCTATCAAACATGATGTAAGCCAATGCAGGCTGGAAAACATGGTGTTTAGTTGAACCTTCAAGTGGGCATAAAGACTACAAGTAAAATTGCAACCTCGCATGAAAAAAAACTAAGAGCTCATAGTATATGGGGTGTACCAACCTCTTTTACCTGATTAAGCATGTTGTGATACTGAGCCTCCTGTTTGGGGTGACTTAACATGAGCAAGAATATCATATCTACCAATTCATGAAATAAAAAAGTGCAAGTTGAACAGCACAATGAGTGGTTCAACCTACAACTTTGTATGTGGCATACAAGTGTAACGTGCATAATAGTATGTAATTACTTCTACAGTTGCAATAGGAAATGTATTATTTTGGGAAGATACTTTGGTTGTGGTGTGTGTGTGTATGTTTTAGTGGAGATGAAAGGTTAGAGGTCAACCAAAACCATTTATGACAACCTTGAATGTAAAAAATTGTACATCCATTAATACCAGCACTGCCAAAAGAATAACATGATTTTTGCATCTATTGACAAAATAATGAATTAGTAATTGAGAGAATCAGGAAACACATAAAGTGTAAAATTTCACATCAACCATGATGTAAGCCAATGCAAGTTGGAAAACACAATGTCTAGTTGAACCTTAGAGTGGACATAAAGACCGCAAGTAAAATCGCAACCCCACATGAAAATAAAACTAATAGTTCAGAGTATATGGGGTGTACAAACCTCTTTTCCTGAGTAGGCATGTTGTTATATTGAGTCTTTCATTTGGGGTGACTTAACATGAGCATAAAAAACACATCTAGCAATTCATGAAATAAAAAAGTGCAAGTTGAACAACATGATGAGTGGTTCTACCTCCAACTTTGTATGTGGCATACAAGTGTAACTTGCATAATAGTATGTAATTAATTCTACAATTTCAATAGGAAATGTATTATTTTGGGAAGATATGTTGGTTGTGGTGCATGTGTATGTTTTAATGGAAATGAAAAGTTAGAGGCCAACCAAAACCTTTTATGACAACCTTGTATGTAAAAAATGTGCATCCATTGCTACTAGCAATGCCAAAAGAATAACACATTTTTTACATTTGTTGACAAAATAATGACACAGTAATGGAGATAATCAAGAAGGAATAAAGGTGTAAAATTTCCTATCAACCATGATGTAAGCCAATGCAAGTTGGAAAACACAATGTCTAGTTGAACCTCCAAGTCGGCATAAAGGCTGCAAGTAAAGTCGCAACCCTGCATGAAAATAAAACTAAGAGCTTAGAGTATATGGAGTGTACAAACCTCTTTTGTCTAAGTAGGCATGTTGTGATATCGATCTTTTCGTTTGGGGTGACTTAACATGAGTAGCAAAAGCACATCTGGAAATTCATGAACTAAAAAGTGTAGGTTGAACAACACATTGAATGGTTCAACCTGCAACTTTGTATGTGGTGTACAATTGTAATGCACATAATAGTATATAATTACTTCTACAGTTGCAACAACAAATGTATTATTTTGGAAAGATACGTTAGTTGTGGTGTGTGTGTATGTGTTAATAGAGATGAAAGGTTAGAGGGTAACCAAAACCTTTTATGTCATAAAATGTGCATCCATTGCTACCACCAATGCCAAAAGAATAGCACATTTTTTACATTTGTTGACAAAATAATGAATCAGTAATGGACTAAGTCAGGAAAAGCATAAAGGCATAAAATTTCCTATCAACTATGATGTAATCCAATGTAAGTTGGAAAACACGATGTCTAGTTGAACCTCCAAGCAGACATAAAGACTACAAGTAAAATCACAACCCCGCATGAAAATAAAACTAAGATTTCAGAGTATATGGGGTGTACAAATCTCATTTACTTGAGTAGGCATGTTGTGATATCAAACCTTTTGTTTGAGGTCACATAACATGACCAAAATAAGCATATATGAGAATGCATGAACTAAAAAAGTGCAAGTTGAACAACATGATGAGAAGTCCAACTTGCAAATTTGTTTGTACCCCTATATATGTAATGTGCATAATAATATGTAATTACTTCTATGGTTGCCAACAATTTCAAAAGAAAAAAATGTGTTCTTTGCATTTACTGATAAAATAATGAATCAGTAAAGGAGTGAATGAATATAGGATAAAATGTGAAAAAGGTTCCCTTTGTTGTAGGTGGTAATACATCTTTAAGGTGTAGACAAAGGTTGTATAATCAAACCATTTTTTTGACGTAGCTTTAAATGAGGACAAAAACAGATCTTACACATGAAAAACTATAATTGTGCAATTTCAACAACATAATGTTTATTTGAACCTACAACTTTTTTTGTGGCCTAAAATGGTGTAATGTCCCCTTTCTGGGACAACCCTAAATCCGCCCTAATTTATCAATTTCAAGTGATCACCTTAGTTTTGGGGATGTTTATATAGTGAGTAGGCCCCTACAGAACAGAGTTAGAGAATATTTACAAGATAATATTAATTGGAATGCATATAAGGAAATTGAAGAGAACATGGTTAGGGATACCACTACCTGTTTAGACCTGCAATTATGATAGTAGACATTTACAAATAAGGACAAAATCATTTTATAAGTATATTGAATCTTCTTTAGATTTTCCTAATTCATTCCTCCTTGAATATACTGGTTTCATAGGGTGCCCAAGAAACCCTCTATCCTAGGCCCAAGAGTAGTACACCCCTCTTGGCCCCATGTGGTCCTTGACATCCATATGGGGTGGTGTGCCTAGTGAGGTGTCCTGCTGTCATTCCCATGTACCAGAACCATTTTTGCTTAATTATGTTGGGAGATTGAGGGTGCAACTATGATAGGGTGTCCTGGATATCCATTCCCTCTAAGCCCAAGAGCAATACACCCCTCTTAGGCCACATGTGGTAGCCCTCAACCATCCATCATGGGGTGGTGTACTTAGAGGGTGACCCCAACATTATTTCCCCTATCATAGGCCCTTAACTCCCCTATCATGGCTAGTTATTTACAATCAAATCATATGAATATCATTCCATAGTGTAGACACACGTATTTATATAAAAAATCAATGAACAAGTCCACTCATATTTAACAAATATTGGCAACTCAAATTTATTCAGACTATCATTATCATGACCCATAAGTATTAGCTCCTCTTTTAAACATACGATGCATACCATATTTAAATACATAACTTGCTCAAATTTTAGTTTTACATTTATATTCACAAAGTATCACATGAAGTGTACCTCTGCTTGCTAACATTGGAGTCTCAGTTAGAATCGTGATCTCCATTAGTGTTGTTTGTGTGCAGAAGTGTGATATTTTACCTTTTATTCCCTGTAGACTCTATGTGGCTATTGCTAGAGACTATTCTCTTCTTCCCTTTTCCCTCTTCCCCCATGGTGTGTATATATATATATATATATAGCAAGTTAACCACTCATATATTTACAAACAATTAAATTAGAAATACATAATGAATTAAAAGTGTGGCCTCTCAAGAAATAATAACATACATGAATTATTGACCCAATTTACTTAATGAATTATATCATAAATTTTCTATTGTATTAACTCGCAATTTTGTAGAAATAAGATAATAAATACAATTGTGATCTTATTTGTTGATCAACCACTTTCTTATTTCCCTTTCAATCGATCTGCTCTTCACATCATTACTGATTTTCATTTTCCCTAAATCAACTCTATTTTTCCTCTACTTTTAATTTATATTATATTCCATATATTCTAAAAATATTCATTGGATGGCCTAGTTTAGAATATTATATGCTCTTTTGGAGCAATCCGATCTAGTGTAGTAACTGAAATTAATTTCCAAAAATATAATCCATCCCCTCTGATTTGAAGATACCTATCCTTTAATATCCACGTATGGCTAGGAGACATGACCTTTCAATGCATTTGTTTGTCAAGGGCCATGTTTGTTGTTTTAAATGTTAATTATTTTTTAAGGGAATCGATGCTCTTTCAATCTTTGATTTCGATGCATCTTTAAATATTAGCATCACTGCCTTATCAAATGGAATTATTCCATTAAACAGAATCACTGCTCACATAAATCACTTTCTATCAAATGAGATTCATTCCTTAATGAGATCGTTGCACATGTAAATCGCATGCCTTAAGTTGCTAACTATTTTGTTATTTTTATACTTATTTTATTATCATATTCTCTTTTAATTATTTTATATATTTCTTATTTTGCTATATATATATTTATAATGTTTATTTTAATAATGATAATTATAATTGTATTATTATTATAATATCATTTATAGTGATATTCATATTTACATTTCATGTGTGTACATGTATGTATGTATTTTGATATTTTTTAATTTTTTTTTTATGTTTGATAATTATAGTTATAATAATGATGTTTAAATGGAAATTACTTATATTTATATTTTGGTATTTATTTGGTGTGGTTATTTGTATTTCAATATCTTAGATTTAGCTTTATAATTTCGAGGACATGACAATCCTCCCCGCTCAAGATTGTGTGTCCTCAAGCAATCACAATTCCAACATCTTTCACACCTCCTCCCCATCCTTGAGGGCCTAATTTAAGTATCTTGTGAGGTTAATTAAGGTTCTATTCTTAATTGGATTCTTCTATTGAAGTGTTCTCCTTTTGTATCACAAATTTGAGGGAGTCAGCTTTTTCACTTCAATAGTCATAGTTCTTCTATTGTTGCATTTGGATACTAATAATAATTCAGTTTTAGATAAGTTAGTTTGTTAGTACCTCCCAACACAATTCTTATACTATGTAGTAATCATGAAAACCCCTGGAGTAATCTTTGTGGAAGGCACATTTGGAATGAAGCAAACACATGGATATACTTAATGAAGCATGGACATAAATGCATGTAGTATATGTCGGAATACACGTTGGTTACAAAGTCTATTCATAAATACACATAAGTTACAAAGTGTGAATGAACACAAGTCGCAAGATATACACATGAATACAAGTGAGACACAGTATATGCATGATCACACATAAATCATAATGTAAGCCACAAACTATTCACTTGAATGCACTTGAATACACATAAGTCATAGTATTCACTTTGATACACTTGAATACACATAAGTCACACGGTATACACTTGAAGGCATTTGAATAACTAAGCACACTTGAATACATAAGTCACAAGGTATACACTTGAATGCACTTAATACATAAAGTTTACATAGGAAGCATGAAGCATACACATAGCACATGAAGTATACATATAAATACACATAAGTAGCATGGATAGACGTATACATATGAGTACACGCAAGTCATAATATACATTTTATAACTTAAAACCACATAAATCAAAAATTAAGGTAGACAACCAAGTAGCTCAACCAAGTGAATATGTAGCTCAAACAAGCAAGTACCCAGCTCAAACACACAGGAAAGTAGCTCAAACAAGAAAACAAGTAGCTTAATCAAGCAAGCAACCGGATCAACCACATAGGCAAGTAGCTCAACCACACAAGCAAGTTGCTCAAACACATAGGCAAGTAGCTCAAGCAAGCAATCATCTCAAGCACATAGGCAAGTAGCTCAACCACACAAGGAAGTAGCTCAACCAAGCAAACAAGTAGCTCAAGCAAGCAAGCAATCAGCTCAACCACACAAGCAAGTAGCTCAACCACATAGGAAAGTAGCTCAACCACACAGGGAAGTAACTCAACCAGGCAGACAAGTAGCTCAAGCAGGAAAACAAGTAGCTCAAGCAAGCAACCAACTAGCTCAAACTTGTAAACAACCAGCTCAAGCAACTTGATAGACCATATTTTTAACATTTTCATAGTTTTTAAGCATAAAGTAATCATAAACATAATGACGAGTTCCACCCTACATCACAAGCTCTAACATTCATCGCATACACAATGGCTAACATACCCATGTCCATAATGCATCTCAGATAGAAATAATATTGGTGCATTGTACACTACACCATGGGTCCTATCCTTTCATTTAGTCTTTTGCACCATTGGGCAAATGGGAAGAGGATTTGGTGCATCCCATACTACCCGCGGGTTCGTCCTCAACCCCACAAAGCTAAGTATATATTTGACAACTGGGAAGGGGATTTGGTGCATCCCATACTACACTGCGGCTCTGTCCACCATCCTATGGTCACCAAGTATACACATGGGTGCACGCATATGGAAATTCATTAGTGGCCTACTTAAGAAGGCTTGAATAGTTAATTCTAATTAGAATTGGTTTATACACAGGCTGGCAGGAACATGCTATGATACCACTTGTGATGTCCCCTTTTTGGGATGACCCTAAATCCACCTTAATTTATCAATTTCAAGTGATCACCTTAGTTTTGGGGATGTTTATAGAGTGAGTAGGCCCCTATAGAATAGAGTTAGAGAATATTTACAAGATAATATTAATTGGAATGCATATAAGGAAATTGAAGAGAACATGGTTAGGGATACCACTACCTGTTTAGACCTACAATTATGTTAGTAGACATTTATAAATAAGGACATCATTTTATAAGTATATTGAATCTTCTTTAGATTTTCCTAATTCATTCTTCCTTGAATATAATGGTCTAATAGGGTGCCCAAGAAACCCTCTACCCTAGGCCCAAGAACAGTACACCCCTCCTAGACCCATGTGGCCCTTGCCATCCATACGGGGTGGTGTGCTTAGTGAGGCGTCCTACAGTTGTTCCCCTATACTAGAACCATTATTGCTTAATTATGTTGGGAGATTGAGGGTGCAACTACGGTAGGGTGTCCTGGAAAGCCATTCCCTCTAAGCCCAAGAGCAGTACACCCCTCTTGGCCCATGTGTGGCAAGCCTCAACCATCCGTCATGGAGTGGTGTACTTAGAGGGTGACCCCAATGTTGTTTCCCCTATCGTAGGCCCTTAGCTCTCCAATCATGGCTAGTTATTTACTGTCAAACAATATGAATATCATTCCATAGTGTAGACACACATATTTATATATAAAATCAATGAATAGGTCCATCACTCATATTTAACAAAGATTGACAACTTAAATTTATTTAGACTATCATTATCATGACCCATAAGTATTGGATCCTCTTTCAAACATACAATGCATACCATATTTAAATACATAACTTGCTCAACTTTCAATTTTATATTTGTATTCACAAAGTATCACATGAAGTGTACCTTTGTTTGCTAACGTTGGAGTCTTAGTCAGAACTGTGATCTCCTTCAGTTTTTTCGGTGTGCAGAAGTGTGACCTTTTACCTTTAATTCCCTATAGGCTTTGTGTGGCTGTTGCTGGAGACTATTTTCTTCTTCCCTTTTCCCTCTTCCCCCATGGTGAAAATATATATATATAGCAAGTTAACCACTCATATATTTACAAACAATTACATCAGAAATAATTAATGAATTAAGAGTGTACCCTCTCAAGAAATAATAACATAAATGAATTATTGACCCAATTTACTTAATGAATTATATCATAAATTTTCTATTGTATTAACTCACAATTTTGTAGAAATAAGATAATAAATACAATTGTGCTCTTATTTGTTGATCAACCAATTTCTTATTTCCCTTTCAATCGATCTGCTCTTCACATCATTACTGATTTTCATTTTCCCTAAATCAACTCTATTTTTCCTCTGCTTTTAATTTATATTATATTCCATATATTCTAAAAATATTCATTGGATGGCCTAGTTTAGAATATTATATGCTCTTTTGGAGCAATCCGATCTGTTGTAGTAACTGAAATTAATTTCCAAAAATATAATCCGTCCCCTCTTATTTGAAGATGCCTATCCTTTAATATCCACGTATGGCTAGGAGGCATGACCTTTCAATGCATTTGTTTTTCAAGGGTCATGTCTGTTGTTTTAAATGTTACTTGTATTTTTAGGGAATTGATGCTCTTTCAATCTTTGATTTCTATGCATCACTACCTTATCAAATGGAATTATTCCCTTAAACGGAATCGTTGCTCACATAAATTACTTTCTATCAAATGAGATTCCTTCCTTAATGAGATCGTTGCACATGTAAATCGTATTCCTTAAGTTGCCGACTGTTTTGTGTTTTTTATACTTCTTTTATTATTATATTCTCTTTTAATTATTTTATATATTTCTTATTTTGCTATTATATATATATATATATGCACACAATAAATCTAATTCATAAATATATATATTTATGAATTGGATTTATTTATATATATATAATGTTTATTTTAATAATGATAATTATAATTGTATTATCATTATAATATCATTTATAGTGATATTTAGATTTACATTTCATATTATATGTGTATTGATATTTATTTTATTTGTTTTATGTTTGATAATTATTATCTTTGATAATTATAGTTATAATAATGATGTTTAAATGGCAATTACTTATATTTATATTTTGATATTTATTCGGTGTGGTTGTTTGTATTTCAATATCTCAGGTTTAGCTTTATAATTTCGGGGACATGACAAATGGTAACATGGAAAATAAAATGTGTTTACCTATAGAAATGAACAATACAATAGAAAATACAACAAAAGTTGGGTGTGGTGCACGTGTATATGTGGGTAACTTTTTACCCATATTTTTTTTATGGACGATGAAAATATCTTATTCAAACATTCATAATTTTGAAGTCTACATACATGTTTTTCTTCCATCTTCACGCTATGACTAGTACAAAAATTTGACAAATTTACTTTCCTTGCGTAGGTTGAAACATTCTTCAAATGGGGATAATGCATGAGTACTTTTAGCTAGATTACACCAATAAAAGAAATAATACATCTAATAATAAATTGTAGATAACATTGAATGGCAACCATTTGTTTCATCACAACACTAAATCTCAGTTCATTTCCTTGTTCTTTGCATATTTTGTCACAAATTATGGATGAAGAAAGAAAGTGGAATTTTGAATACATTACAATAATTAGTGTAACTTAGAAATCATAGTATCTCTTTCCTTTAATACAAATCATATCTTACTGCCAACTATTTGTTGTAGCAGGCAGCATGTCCATTATGAAGTGTCTACTCTAAAATTTCACCTATGCCACTATGAAATTGTAGGTTCGAAAACAATGGGTGTTATGAATCCTACAAGCCTCGTGCTATTTAGAATCCATTAAACACATAAAAAACCAATTGGTTAGTCACCCCTCACCTCAATTTGATTTGTTTAATGTGTCTCCCACGTGTAAAACCTCCCTAAGATGTCGACCCTTTACCTTTCAACAAGCAGAAGGAAATAACTAAACACCCACCATGTTACACAACTTGGAAATTATTTTTGTGTATTTATTTGTCAAACATATGAAGAATTTGAAATGCAATTTTAATTGTAAACAACACTAGTAATAAATTTTGAAGGTCACTTGCATTGAAAACCATAGTGAATGAGATAGATAATGTGTTGACTGAAGAGATTCTTCTTGCTCTTGAGAAATTGAGGAAGGAGCGTGTGTAATATGTGCAATGGTAAAGAGACAAAACAAAACTAGAGGCAACAAGTATTATAATTTATGAAATCGAAAAGGAATCTATTCTAAAAACACTTGAAATGAAGGAGATCAAACTTAATGAGATAGATAATGTTTTAACTGAAGAGATTCTTCCCGCTCTTGAGAAGTTGAGGAAGTAGCATGTGAAGTATGTCAATAGGAAAATGACAATGCAGAAGTGGATAAACTCGAAAGATTTTGTATTGCATATGAATTTGTGTGGGAAAAGAAAGTTAGATATGATGTTATAAGTGGAGTTCAACTAATGAAGTAAAAAAATCTTGAACTTAAAACTAACTCACCACCCTAAGCTTTGAACAAGCAAAATGAACTAACTCAAAACTAACTCACTACCCTTGAGCTTAGAACAAGCAAAACGAACTAACTCACAAGCCACTATGTTTTCCTACCTGCCTATATTTTAATGATATTAGGAAATCTAAATGCAATTCATACTATAATAGTTTTGGTAAATTTTGAAGGTGTCTTTTTTTACATTCATACTCTCTAAAAAACAAAAGGTTTCATTACAATCATATTGTTTATGTATAATCCGAGGTTGGAAAACATGGGGTGTTCAGAAACCTGCAACCCACATAGTGTTGTAAAATCCTCTAAATGTAAACACCCAATTGGTTGGCCACCTCTCAACTAAATTTGGTTAGTTTTATGTGTTACATTGGTGGTTGTCGTTGCACCAAAATATTGACCTATCAATGCCCAATACAATTGCCAGATTTATGTAAGATCCACAAGAGGCGGTTAAGCCATGTCACAAACCCAAGCACCGTGTTGGACAAGGAAGACCAAGGGACACACCATCTTGCAACAATCCCACCCCCAACGCAAGCAAGGGGTTTGAACCTGTGACCTCGACTCTGATACCAATTGTTACATTGGTGGTTGTTGTTGCACCAAAAGATCAACCTGTCAATGCCCGATACAACTGCCAGATTTATGTAATATCCACAGGAGGCAGTTAAGCCATGTCACAAACCCAAGCATCGTGTTGGACAAGGAAGACCAAGGGACACAAAATATTGCAACATTATGTATCCCCTAGTTGCATCTCCTCCTTGAACTCTCCACCCTTGAGCTTAGAGCAAGCATAATTATATAAATAACAACCCATCATGTTTTCCAACGTGCCATTATTTTAATGATATGAGGAAATTGAAATGAAATTTTTAGTCTCCCTGAGACTTGTTATATAGTTTGAAGGTGCCTTTCATTACATTTGCATTGTCTAAACAAAAAAAGGTTTTCATTACAATCATATTGTTTGTATAATCGGAGGTTGGAAAACACAGGGTGTTAAGAAACCTGCAACCCACATAGTGTTGTAAAACCCTATAAATATAGCAACCAATTGGTTGGTCACCCCTTAGCTGAATCTATTTAGTTTTATGTATTCCCCAGTTGCAACTTTTCCCCAAACTCTCCACGCTTGAGCTTAGAGCAAACAAAATTATATAAATCACAACCCATAGAGTTTTCCAACATGCCATTATTTTAATGATATGAGGAAATTGAAACACAATTTTTAGTATATCTAAGACTTGTTATATATTTTGAAGATTTCTTTCAATACATTTGTATTGTATAAACAACAAAAGGTTTTCATTATAATCATATTGTCTGTATCATCAAAGGTTGGAAAATACAAGGTGTTAAGCCTGCAATCCACATAGTATTGTAAAACCCTCTAAACGTAAACACCCAATTGGTTGGTCACCCCTCAACTAAATCTGGTTAGTTTTATGTATCCCCCAGTTGTAACTCCTCCCCAAACTTTCCACCCTTTAGCTTAGAGCAAGCAAAATTATATAAACCACAACCCATAGTGTTTTTCAACGTGTCATTATTTTAATGATATGAAGAAATTGAAACATTATTTTTAGTCTACCTAAGACTTGTTATATATTTTGAAGGTTCCTTTCATTACATTTGTATTGTCTAAACAACAAAAGGTTTTCATTACAATCATATTGTCTCTATAATAGTAGGTTGGAAAACATAGGTCATTAAGAAACCTGCAACCCACATAGTGTTGTAAAACCCTCTTAATGTAAACACCCAATTGGTTGGTCACCGCTCAACTAAATATGGTTAGTTTTATGCATCCCCCAGCTGTAACTCCTCCCCGAACTCTCCACCCTTGAGCTTTGAACAAGTAGAACGAACTAACTCATAACCCACTATGTTTTCATGCCTGCCTATATTTTAAAGATATGAAGAAATCCAAACGTAATTCATATTGTAAGTAACAGTTTTGGTAAATTTTGAAGGTGCCTTTTCTTACATATGTACTGTCTAAACAAAAAAAGGTTTTCATTACAATCATATTGTGCATTTATAATTAAAGGTTGGAAAACACTAGGTGTTATTAAACCTATAATTCAAGGTTGGAAAACACTGGGTGCTATTAAACCTGAGATCTTGTCAATGCTTGAGGAGGCAGCAGGTACTAGAATGTATGAAATGAATAAGGAAACAGTTGTAAAAACAATTGAAAAGAAGCAGACCAAAGTGTATAAAGTAGCATGTGAAGTATGTGCAATGGAGAAATGACAATGCAAAATTGGAGGAAACAGTACTAGAATGTATGAAATGACAAAGGAATTTGTTGTAGAAATACTTGAAAAGACGCAGACCAAAGTGAATGAGACAAATAGTGTATTGACTGAAGAGATTCTCCCTCCTGTTGAAAAGTTGAGGAAGGTGCATGTGCAGTATGCGCAATGGGAAAATGGCAATGCAAAAATCAAGCAACAGGTACTAGAAAGTATGTAATGAAAAAGGAATTTTATCTAAAAACACTTGAAAAGAAGCAAACCAAAGTGAATGGGATAGATAATGTATTGACTAAAGAGATTGTTCCTGCTCTTGAGAAGTTGGTGAAGGAGCGTGTGTTGTATGTGCAAAGGGAAAATGGAAATGAAAAAGTGGATAAATTCAAGAGGTTTTGCATTGCATAAGAATTTGTGTAAGAAAAGAAAGTGAGAGATGATGGGTGATCCCACAATAGTGGATTACACTTTTTGGGACATCATGATTTTTGTTGAAATCGCATATTTTTAGAAAATATAATGATTTAAGCCTTGAAAAGTTTCATTTAAAGGATTCCAATTGAAGAGGATTTGATCAAACCACCTTGGATAAAACCCCACTAGTTTTAAACCACACCTTTAACGAAGTCTCCTTTACACCTATCAAATGTTGATAAAATACCACTTTTGATTTACCTTTTGGGGGATCAAATGAATTCATTTAAAAAAAAAATTTGTATGTAGTCCTTATTATAAACTTCCCAAAAAGTATAATTTTAAATATATATTTAATTTTATTATTATATTTATTTTTTATTTTTTGTAAATGTAGGTTTTTCACCAAAAATCAAGCTCTTTATTATGCACGTGGAAAAATAGTAGATTACCAAAATAAAAATAAAAAAATATGTTTGTGCTAGGTATTGATGTCCTTGATCTAGCAAAGAAAAAAAGAATTTTGATACATACAAAAAAAGTTATGTTGTATGCAGTTTGTCTATGTCTAAATTGTAATTGGTTTGACTTCAAAACTTAATTAAGAAAAAAAATATTCAATAGAACACTATGAAACCAAATGAATGTGCTAGATATCGTAGTTAAAAATCTAAATTAAAATTGTATCCTTCCTAGAAAAAATTTATGTTGTTTATAGTGAACATCACTCTTTAAAAATGGTGTTTAGTGTTAAAAACTAGTTTTCGAAGGAGATGGAAAAAGAAATGCAATATGATTCCAAAAAAATTTAAATATATATAATTAGAATATACAAACAAAGTGTCACAAATCACTAGTTTGCGTCATCTTCAAATTCCTCATGGTTTAGCAGCTATATATGCCTAAAAGTGAGGATTTATAAGTGGACTTGAACAAATGAAGTCAAAAATTCTTGAACTTAAGAATTCCATAGAACAAATACAATTGGAAATAGATGATAAGGAAAAGGAAAAATTAGATCTTAGCATAGAAAAAGAGAATTGGTTGGGTGGAGACATGAAAGTCTTATCTGAAAAGGTAGACAAGTCTTGTAAGGAACTTGTTAGGATGTCGATGTCCTAAGGACAACTTATTAAATAGAAACATTTGCATTCTCTAATTAGAAAGACATGAGTTCTCAAAGCTGAGAAAATGGCGGTTGACATCTACATTCTCTAATAAAAAAGACACTCTCAAAGCTGGAGCAAATAGCAGCTGCAAAGGTACATAAAAGTATTGATGACATTGAAAACTCTATCCAAGAAATGGATGGTGTTGTCCTAAGGGTTGATGAGGGAGCACCTGCTCCAAAGCTTAAAGTAAAGATATGAAAAATAAGTTAGAAGCTCATGAAAAGGAATACCAGGGGGGTGTTCACAAGTAAGAGCAGTGGGGATGAGGAAAAATGTGTGCCTGGTCAACTTGCCGATGCAAAAGCAATAGTTGTAAGTTTTGAAACTGAAGCAAAACAACAAAAACACTACAATTAACCACTTAGAAAAGGAATTAAAATATTAAAAGAAGATTTTATCATCGAAAGAAAAGGAGTTTCATTAATGTCATTGATAGAGAACTACAATCTAAAAGACATGAAGTTGACAAAATAAAGACAACAATTCAAGGTGTTGCTTATGAAGAAGGGAACATGGACACATTACAAAATGAGTGTTTGCAAGAATCCGAGGAAATTCAAAAGTTGAAGGTTGATATCAAGCACCTCAAGGCTCAATTAGGAAATGTTCAACTTACCTATAATGATTGTGTAAAGAATTTTGATAGATCAAAAGTCAAAGGTTTGGTTGCACAACTTATAAAAGATAAAGATGCCTTGACAAGCACAATCATATGACTGAGAATCCACATTGTGCTTTCCAATTGGAAATTATTTTGTGCATTTTTTTTCAATCATATGAGGAAATTTAAATGCAATTTTTAGTTTAATTAAGAATGGTTATAAATTTTGAAGGTTTCTTTCATTACATTCGTACTGTCTAAATAACAAAAAAAATTCAAGACATTCATACCCTTCTGTAAAATTCCATGTTGCAAAGCCCTAGGCAATAAGAAACCTGCATCCCACATAGTGTTGTAAAACCCTCTACACGTAACAACCCAATTGGTTAGTCACCCCTCAACTCAATTTCGTGAGTTTTATGTATCTGCCACCGGAAACCCCTCCTCGTGAGACAACCATTTACATTTAAACATGCAAAATCAAATAACTAACAACCCACAATGTGTTTTTCAATTTACAATTGTTTTGTGCATTTTTTCAATCATATGTGGGAATTTAAATGTAATTTTTACTCTAATTAAGAGTTGTTATACATTTTGAAGGGGTCTTTCACTACATTTGTACTATCTAAACAACAAAAAGTTTTCATGGCATACTATTTTATAAAATTCCATGTTGCAAAACCCTAGGTGTTAAGAAATAAGCAACCCACATAGTGTTGCAAAACCCTCTACACGTAAGAACCCAATTGGTTAGTCACCCCTCAACTCAATTTGGTTAAATTATGTAACCCCCACCTGCAACTCCTCTCCATGAGACAACCCTTTACATTTAAACATGTAAATTCAAATAACTGACAACCTGCATTGTGTTTTCCAATTTACAATTATTTTGTGCAATTTTATTTTCAATCATGAGGAAATTTAAATGCATTTTTTACTCAAATTAAGAGTCATTATAAATTTTGAAGGGGCCTTTCATTACATTTGTACTATCTAAATAACAAAATCTTTTCAAAACATTCATTTTGTTTTGTAAAATTCTAGGTTGCAAAACAAGGTGTTATGAAACCTGCAACCAACATACTATTTTCAAACCATTTACAAGTAACAACCCAATTGGTTAGTCACCCCTCACCTCGATTTGGTCAATTTTCTCCTCCAACTCCTCCCCGTAAACTCCAACCTTTAGCTTCCAACATGTAGACTAAAAACACTCACAACACAAAGTATTTTACACATTCTCAAAAAACAATCCTCCATGTGAACTCCAACCTTTAACTTTCAACATGCAGACTGAAAACATTCACAGCATAGAGTGTTTTCCCCATTCTCGTAAAACAATAATTATTAAAATTTCCAATGCAGGTCTTACTCACGTTAGTCATAGCTTCTCGCGCAAGCCACAAGGCCTCCAAGTTTTATATCGAACTCCTACCACGACGTCATGATCAACAAAACATAGGAAAAATGACATGACGGCACCATTATCTCCTCGCTTCCCTCGTCGTAATGTTTCCTCTTGTTTATCGATTTTGTCACTTATCCCCCATCTTGGTGGGCCTCATACTATACCATCTCATCATGTTATGTATGTTTCTATGTATGTTTTTATGTGTTTTTAATGTTATCATGCCCATGCAAGGTGCCTTTTTTTGGGAGATTAGATGTGTCCATTCATAATCATGTTAATGTGTTTCCACAAATTAGTTGAAATATTGTACAAAGTTAAATATAATATCTATTTTAATTTTGTTATATTTTCAAATGCAATCTTTATTTGCAATAAATTACATTGTTTTTTGTTTCACATAGAATTATATTTTGACCACTAATGCTTTTTTTTAGTAATCTTTAATGGGAAGTTAAATATATTTTGGCATATCAATGATATATATTAAGTAAAATAAAAGAAACTATTTAAATGGTAGTTATTGACAAAATATTAGATAATTAATATTTTTATATTAAAACAATAATTAGAGTGTGTTCTATTAAAGGATCAAATTATGACACATACCCTCACAATTATCGATACACGATCAACTATTGGGTCTTCTCCCCTGTGATTAAGGGGAAAGATTGTTGGCCCTTCCAACCTATTGGATTCCAAAATTGTTGCTCCATTTCTTAGATTGAAATAACACTCACAAGGACATGGTTGTCACCATGCAAATGAAATTAGCTCATCAACATAGCATGGAGGGTTTGAATTCAATTCTATGATAGTGGGTTATCTCTCATACACTTCACACTCGGCTTAGAATTAGAAGGGTGTTCCTAGGGATATACCTTAACAAGTATTTGAATCAAACAAAAATGTCCTAATCAATATGAGTTGTGAGCTCATGATTTTGTGCATTTTAGAGAACTCATGAAGAAAAAACATAAGAAAATGTAAAACCTTTTGATGAGGACACAAAGGTCCTCACTAGTACAGTAGTAATGCAAGCTCAATTTGGCTATCAACTAAGAGGTAAGCATATACCAACCCAAGGATAGCCTATTGTTAAGGCAAGTAGACTTGATATAAAGGGTGATGAGAGATAAAGAGCACATATTGGAGCTAGAACCAACATCCTAGCCAAAAATGTGACCGAGAAAATAAAGGCCTCTATGTAGAAACCAGCAAAGAAAAAGTACATACCTAGGACTCAAGAGTGTGTTATACCATCAAATGTTGTGCCTACCTCAAAAAAATATCTGAAGCAATAAAACCAAGCAAAATCAAGCAATACTGTGAAAAGAGTCAAATGGATTTGAAGAGAAAAGGAAAAATTCGAAAGGTAAGAACATTGACTCCTTTGATGTAATTATACCTTTTATTCCTAATGCAAAGGATGTAACTATTCCACAGGGCATGCCTTTTCCAAGCTATCAACCTATAAGTCAAGTTAAGATTTGTATGCCAATAGAACTATTTTGGATTCTTGAACATAGGGATAGGGTTTTGTCTTATGTCACTATTGTCAATGTTATAAGTCAACTTGTTGCAAATGATGTAGAAAATTATAAAGAGGGTTAAGAAATTGTAGAAGTGTACACAGGGTCTTCCCTAGTCAATAGTCAACCAATTGTTGATCCCTTTTATACCACCTTAATGATTAATAGATAACTTGTGAACAAACCTTTAGATAACTTTAGATAATTTATGGATGAACCTTAACTTCAAAAGACAAGAGAAAGCACAAGAAGTCGTTATGGCTAGGGCCATATGAGATTTTTGAGATTTATGATTTGGGAGATTTGCACATGAAAATATTTTTCTACAAAAACAAACAACAAAACATCTCATTTAGATTGGTGATGTGGTTCTCTTGTGAATGCCAAATTAGACGACACGAGAAAGCATGGGAAGTTTGATCCTTTATGGATAGGGCCATATGATATTGTTGAGAGGTACAATTTCAATGTATACCATCTCAAGAACTTAGCTAAAGAATTCATGGAGCTGAAAATATAAGGTCGACATCTTAAGCATTACTTTTCATAAGTAATGAGGCATTTGATTGGTGAATATATGTTACATCTTTTTCATATTTTTTCCTTGAGAAATCATGGCACATGTTTGTCACAATGAGGCATTTTTCCATGATCCTTTTGTTGTTGTGTTGTTCGTTTTTGTGGTCTATTCACAAAGAATTCTCATGGATTCTCATTGCGCTTGAAAAAGATGCATCTCCAACTAGAGCCATTGTTGGAACATTCAATTTTATGATGGGGTCTATAGGGTTTTTTTGTTGTCTTCTGCTAAAACCCTAAACCCTCTGAGTTTTGGCTCTTTGTATATTGTTGTTGTAGCTTTTCTAATCTCACATTAACTACTTTATCTAGTATAATCACTTCAGTGCTACAATTAACCCTCTTGAGGGTCATGGTTTTACTAACACCTTACTTATTCACTAGTATGTGCACGTGTTAATTATTTGTTTTCTTAAAAACTTCTTGGTCATGAACATTTTATTAACTTGTGCAACATCTTACGAGTAAAACATATTATCTATCTCCATGATAGCACCCAATGTAAAGATAGAACCAAGATTTTGATTCCCTATGAGCCATTTCATAGCCACAACTATCTATGCATGTGTTCAACTACTATAACTAGTCTCCCATTATGGCCTAATGTGAATTGTGTTGTTTCAAAGATGTACTTCTCAATTGAATGAAGGAGATCTAATGTCACAAATTGTAGGCATTTCATTTTTTTTGTTGAACTATGGCATAGGTTGCCATCAATGTAGTTGATTGATTTGAATTGCAAGAGTTGTTCTAGATTTCAATGGGCATTCTGAGTGGTCATTTTCTATTTTCTACATGTAGAAGTTCTAGTTTCATTTGAGGGCTTGTTCATTGCCATTTCAAGTGGAACTATGTGAGTGACAAGTGTTTTTTTATGGTTCCAACTATTGAATGTAAATTTTTTAAGAGTACAATGAAGTATGAAGCTTTTAAAGGTCAACAATTGTTGTGGATGTCTAGGATAGAATGTCTCCAAAGTTGTATGTCTTTAGGGGAATCTATTAAAATTTGTAAAATTTGTTGGAAGTTGGAAGTCTGTCATTGATGATGCAGTTTTGCACTTCTTCGCGAATAATTATTTTGTTCTGTGATGATGAAGATAAGCTAATAAATTTTAGTTAAAATGGGAATCTGAAAGGAGATCGAGCTTTAAGGTCACACAGTTGACGAATTGCATGTACACTTGAAGACTTTGTGTATAGGTTTATTTTGGGTCGACCTAACACGTTTGATGTTTTGTGGAGGATATGCAAGTAACTCTATCTATGTGGGATTTATATTAGGTCCATTCCGACCTATCTTGATGTAAATTAAATTTTAAATTTAGACGCTAAGTGTGGATAAAATGATTTGAGGACATGTTTAATTTTGTGTTACTTCTAATTAGGCCGACCTAATTGAAGTTACATTTGATGTGGATATATATATGAGATCAACACCAAATTTTTGTAGAGTAGAGAGCGAGAAAAGGTGGTAGAGTGTGTGGAAAGAATATATGATATGCAAATGTGGTGAAGTAGAGCAAATTATATGTGATTTATGACATCTATGGTGATTCACCTACATGTGTGCAATGCAGTATTGAGAATATTATGAACAAAGCAAAGTATTAATTCACACAAGTGTGAAGATCTTTTGTACTTCAATGGAACTAGAATCTAGCATATGATAGATGCTATTGTTTCAGTTCAAATAGGCAGTGTTGTCAACCCTTCTTTGTTCTTTCTTAGTGAGTAGTGAGCTTTTTTATGGGTAGTGTGTCTTGGCAGTGAGCCTTTCTGTAATATCTTATATCCAGATATAATATATTGTGAGAAAACCCTCACCATGGTTTATCCCTTTTGGATTTTCCATGTAAAATACCGATGTTCATGTGTCATGTGATTGTATGGTTGTATTCATGCTTTCATTCTTTATTTCAGTTATTTCTATTCAGTTAATTGAATGGGTTATGTTTAGTTGGTTTATAGGAATATTGATTCACCTCCCTACCTCTTAGTATTCTAGGTGTTCAACAATTGGTATCAGAGCTTGGATCCCTAGAAGGAGCTTGATCGCTTTGGGAAAATCTTGGAGCTTGAACATATGGTTGATAAGAAGTACCCTACTCCTCCTGAAGAAATCTCTGCGATTGAATACATAGAAGAAAATTACATGCTAGAAAAAGATGAAGAACTCAAAGTTGCACTTGAAGATATTAACAAAATTGAAAATGAGAATGGAGATATGAAGGAAAATCTAAAAGAGGAAAACGAATGCATCAAAAAATTGAGAGAGCATATCAAGAAATTCAGAGAAAGGCATAAGGAAGTCAATGAACAATTTATGAAAGCAAATTAAGATATCACTGGACTGAAAGTACAAGTGGAAGAAAAGGAAAGAATTGAGGAATTTTTTAATACAGTGATACAAAGCAAGACTGATGAATACACAAGACTTGAACAAGAAGTAGTAAATCTAAGTGCGAACTTGGAAAGAGGAAGAACTCACGAGGAAAAATTTAAGACAAATTCTAAAATGCTTGATGAGTTGATTGTTGGATAGAAAGCATCTAAAGATAAAGGTGGTTTGGGACTTGAAAGAGGAGAAAGCTCTAAGGTAAATCAGACAACTAATGCAAAGAAGATAAGTGAACCTGGAAAAATTGAAGGCAAAAGAAACTATGGCAATTTTTGAAATCAGAGAATCAATGCTAGAAGAACCCCTCTCAGACAACCAAATGCTCAAAGGTACCAATCTTTCAATGGTCTTTGTTATTTTTACAATAAATTTGGACATAGAATTGTGGAATGTAGAAGCAAAATGAATTAGTATATTTCATCTTTTATTGGTCAATGCTTTACATGCAAGAAATTTAGACATAGAACAAGTGAATGCAAAAATTGTTGGAATTGAATGATTCAATCCACAACTCCCATAAAACACCTGCATGCAAATAACTATAACAATAGAGAAGATCAAAAGCGAGATTGTGCTCAATAACCTAATAATTCTATTAATGCAAATAACTTGGATTAATTCATGTTACCTGGATAAATATTACAAATGAATGTGCACGCTTATATAAGCAATGCACAAACAAACCCTACATGTGGATTAACAAGATAGTGCTAAGTGCTTTAATCTCATGCAATGAGACAACTTGTCCTAAATTTAGTCCAATCTAATAATAAGAATCAAACTAAATATTAAACATCAACTCCTAAGTTTAGCTTAAGTGAAATAAAGTAAAAAAGCCTCTAATAGTTAATTGATGATTAATTGATTATTAGATAATGACTTATTTACTCCAACACCCCCCCTTAAGATCAACTTAGGGAGAAACTAAACAACTGATAAAGGAAGCTAAATGAATGTAGAATGGGTCCCAGCTACAAGGCCTAATGAGGTACCCATGTACATAAATGAAACTCTCATAATTGGAGAAAAGGAGAAAACCAAATGGGAGAAACTCCTCTCCAAAAGAGAGCAAAAGAAATGATTGTACTAATGGAAGAAGGATAGAAGGACTCAATGTGAAACCCTAACGACTGATTTTGTCATGCAAGTACAATAGATGTCCCCCTGATAGGAGAGAGAATGAAGATATGAATCACCCCATAATGAAAGAGCTCATGTGCCAATGATGAACACATGAAGAAAAAATATGATCCACTACCTGCAAACAACATTTCTCCCCTTAGGAAGAAAAGGATCCATTAGTGATTGGAGAAGCTAATCCAAAAGAATGGGGAATTATGGAATCCAAATCCAAATGATGTGTAACTTTGAAAATCGCTCACGTGTCCACATGTTGGAAAGCGATGATGTCAATCCAAGATCTTGTAAAGACTAATGTAGAACAAGCTGCAAAGGCGATGAAGATGGTGGACCAACAACGTTGATGTGGCTATCAACAAAGACGAGATTAAATGTCCTGAAAGTAATCCTCCAAGTCTGCAAAATAGGACTCCACAAACAAGGATATGTCTGTGAGATATGAATCCCAAGTAGCTATGTCTGAAAGATGTATGATGTTTTGTTGCACTAAATCAATAGGGGCCAAAGATGTGGTGATGTATTGTGGATCAGGAACAACAAGAGATGATGATGTAGTCTCAATATGTAGAGTGGGAACATGAATGCAAGTCTCTTAACCATCGGAACATGCAAGACCTATGATATACTCAAGCTCCTCTAAAGTATTGTGATCAAAGGGTATGGAATGTGCATCTGCAAAAGAGATGAGACAATTTGCAGTAGGATCCTTTGGGTATGGAAAGATATGAGGGTCTCCACAGATCTCCCAAAGTTGTTTCCAAAGTATGTGGGGACATGCAATGTCCGATACAACATACATAGTGCTAAGATCAACACTAGAACATATAATCCCTACAATATGATATATGATGATGCCCCATGTTGATAAACTCTTTGGTGTGTCTGGAAAAACCCATGATACTAAAACAAATGAAAAACTCAGAGACTAATAACCTCAATACTGATAAAGCATATCAAATGATGTCATTCTACACAAACAGATCCTTTCTAGGTACCAAGACATCCAAGTAATTAAGTGAAAACATAAAATATTCAATAAAAAATACCTGGGCCAGATTCTGGAAAAAGTGCATGAATAGATTTGAAAAGCACTAAAATACCTTTCCAACGCAGCTTCAATCACGAAAATCAGAAATATAGGAAAAAAGTTGTGAGCTCGAAAACGCAAAATGAAGATTTGTCTTTGATTGAGAATAACAGGAACCAACAAAAAAAATCTGATAATGAGACCTGTACCATTGAAAAGTTCATGGAACCAGCTTTCTGATGATATCTCGTTTGCCCAATTTTGACACCGAATGCCCAAGTTATGCCAAAAAGAAAAATATAAATCCTTTAGAGAAAATAGGGGCTAGGAGGGGCGTTCAATAGGCATTTGTACGATGACGTCAACATGACATCATGATGACATCATCATAACACTGTCTTAAATTTGACGGTCGTTGTTGAGAAAAAAAATCGCTCTATCGAGAAAAAATATGATCGCCTAAAAAAAAACACACGGTTGCCTAAGATGCCAAATTCCTACCACAATATTTGACAAGGATTCCAAGGAATCTTTAAAGATTCTAGAGCATGTTTATCGCTAGTTTATTTTTGGTTTTCAGACTATAGTTTTTGAGGTCGACGATGAATTGAAGATGGGTCTGAATTTTTAGAACTCGCCACCTGATATTTAAGCTACCACTGGAGTTTCTCAAGGTTCACCACCTTTTTGGAACCCTGCCGAATTATTGTGCGTTGTTGCCAACAATTTAAATGAGGGCATCAAAATATTTCTTTGCTACCTAGATTTTTTTAAAGGCTACGGACTGAATTTTTGAGCTGCCTGAGCAGCTATGAAGGTCGTCGCTAGGGAATATGGGTCCTACGTGGGGCCAATGGGGGTGGTTGAGGCCTATAGAAATAATTGTTAGGTACTATGCGTACCTTGCAAAATATTTTTCCTTTTTTTTAATTTTTTGATTTCAAATCAATATATATATGTTGATTTGCAATTTCACTTTTTTGTGATATAACTAAGATATTTTTTTTTATTGCAAGAATTTAAAAAATTATAAAAAACTTGATTTGGAACCTGTGCATTAATGATGGCAGCCTGGGGGCACGTGCAGGGTCGTACGACAGTACGGATTCTTGTGCGTTGACCTCTTGGCTGCCAAAAAAAATGCTTTTTTTTCAACTTCAAAATCAACGAAACGATAGGCATTCCTTAAGTTTTCGGCCACTTTGAATGTGATGGCGAGGCCCATTTTGCTCCAGGATGCACCAAAAAATTGCTCAAGGTCAAATCCCTCCATAAATTGAATAGGGGGTTGTAGATCAGGGCTCTAATACCATGTTGGAATTGACTGATTCAATCCATAACTCGTGCTCAATAACTTGATAATTCTATTGATGCAAATAACCTGGATTAAACCATGTTACCTAGATGAATATTACAAATGAATGTGCATACTTATATAAGCAATGCACAAGCAAACCCTACATGTGGATTAACAAGATAGTGACAAGTGCTTTAATCTCATGCAATGAGACAAATTGTCCTAAATTTAGTCCAATCTAATAATAAGAATCAAACTAAAGATTAAACATCAACTCCTAAGTTTAGCTTAAGTGAACTAAAGTAAAAAATCCTCTAATAATTAATTGATGATTAATTAATTATCAGATAATGACTTATTTACTCCAACAGAAATCAGATGATGAATAGATACAATAGTGGCCAAACGATTCAATCTTTTAGTGGTTATTGTTATACATGTTGTGGATTTGGACACAAAGCTAATCAATGCAGACTCAAAACAAATTAAAGGAATAACAATCAGAGAAATATCATATGCAATAGTTGTAGAAAGCTTGGACATATTGCAAAATTTTGCAAGAATAAGAACACAAGAAAGAATGATCCTATGAAGAAAGATGAACCAGTCAAGAAAGTTGATCCCAATGAAGTGAAGAAGGAAATGGCAAAAGTATGGAGAAAGAAAGAAGAGATTGAGGACAAGGGAGAATATGTACATGTCTCTGGTGCAGATGTTTCCTCTGATAACTAAGCCCAGAGCTATGGCTTAAGGGAACCTTTACTGAAAATCATATACCCCCCTACTGATATGTTGTGTCATGGCTTGACACGAAGAGATAAGATGGAGATGAATATTATGAATCTGTTGGTGAAAACTGTAGGAGAAATATTTTAATGCAAAAATTTGCAAAGCTTCTGAAAGTTGGTTGTGTATACAAGGTTTCAAAGTTTACTAGTTTTTTGTCTGAAGCATTTATTGTTGAAATGGGTCAAATCAAAGAGTTAAAAGTGTGCTCAAGAAGAAAAATTCATTTCATTATACGCGTGTGAAAAGGAAGAATGGTATAGAAGAAAAAGTGGAAGGATTCGATGAGTCTCTCGATAGCTAAACATCAAAACCCTAATTTCACCGAACGATTTAAGAGGTATTTTTCCGTACTCCAATTTTTTGGAATTTTCATTTGAAAGCAATTTAGATGTAATGGAAGGATCAAAGGTTACAGATGTCTCAGAGAGACCACAACCTGAACTTAAGAGGCATTTTGGGAAAATTTTATTAGAAGATCCAGCAAGTGCATTTTCTTGCACTCCCTATGAGAGTTCTACCGACTAAGGATATTAATGCTTACATTCATGAGAAAATAGAAGAAATTTCCTATAGAAAATTATATATTCTATAGGTAGATGAATTGGAAGGAAATGATGACACCATAAAACTGGAATACAAAACCCTAAGTGAGAAGAGATTGGATGTGTGGCGGATGTTTTTGTTATTTGAAGTTAAAAAGAGGTACACCAGAATGGTGTTAAGTAGAATTCATGATGAATCCATATGGATTGACGACCCGTACTCAATAACCAAGGAAGCTATTAGAGATGTAACTAGTTTATGTTCCTCTAGACCAGTTCCAGGTCGAAAATCTATCAAAGTTAAGGATATAATGCAAAAGACAAGTGCTACTCTTGAAGAAAAGGAACTCACCTTTAACACAATTAGAAATCCGGCTATTCGATACACTGCAATGCTTGTTGGTCACAAAAAAAATTTCCCAAATAGGGACAATGCAGTCTCTTCCATTGTCGTTCACATTGCACATGGTATGATTGAAAATGATGTTGATTATGACCTTTTTGAACTGCTTCGACAACAATTATTGAAGAACCTGAAGGAAATCAAAAAGAACAAAAAGACACATTCAGGGACAGTACATTGGTAATATGTTTTCTTTTCTACTTCATGAAGGAAGTACCGATAATTGGGAAAGTAGAGTGGACAAAAGGGAAAGTAGAATGGACAAATACAGAACCTATTGCACATCAAATAGCAAATCATATGAGAAGACTTGGAGGTTCGAATGCTTAAGAGGATGCTCTTGCGGAATTCTTTGAGATGTTTCAAAGGAGAATGAATGAAAGTGAGAATTCCTAAGAGTGTGTTGTGAAGATACTTAGGAGACATCAATTTTCTTGTCTCTACAAACTTTTGCTTCATAGAAGTAACTAAGCCCATAACTATTAGGATTTATGAATTAGAATATGAAGTGATTGAGGCGGAAGTTGTTCACTATATAGAAGTGCTTTTAGGAAGCCCCAAAGACCTTAACAAATCAAGATTAGAGGACGAGACTAGAGCTGAAGACTTCAATAGTTCTAGGAGAATAGGTAAGAAAAGAAAGAGCATTGTTTATCTCCCAGTCGAAGTTGAACAAGAAGTTGCAGAGCAAGTAGGTACTAAAAATGCAAAATGAAGAATGCACACAGATGATGCTCAACATGAGCATGAAACTAGAGTTGGAACTATAAGTGCACAAGATATGGATGAAGCCGTGAAAGCCTTATAAGAGGTAACCCCTGAAACAAGCATTGATACATCATTGTCTACTATAGAAAATTTCACAAACTTGGTTGATTTGTTAAAAGCATATGTCTCTAGACTAAAAGGACAAGCTAGAAGTGAATCAAAGGTAAGGCCTATAAAGAAGAGTCTAGAGGATATCACAAGGAAATGTACAAATGCACATCATAGAGCTATGAAATGTTTGAAGGATGCTCGAACCTGTGAAGAAGAATGGAACCTGCTCTCATACTGCTTGAAATGGTCGAATAACACATGAAGTATAAAGGACGCCATAACTCAATTGAAACTCAAATAGGTTGTGAAGCATATACTTATGATCTAGCAAGAGATAGGAACAATCAGAAATGGACTAGCATTATGTAGCTACATGACAACTTCTCTTCCTTGTAGAATCAGAGAGAAGAAACAATCAAGCAATATGTGATGCTAAGGGACTTAGTGAAGATAAAGCATACTCCTATCTCTAGTGCTCTTGCCAGTGTTGATAAACTCTTAGAAATAAATCTCAACCCCAGCACTATGGAAGAAGGAGAAGAGACACTAATGGAACTTGAACTATAGTGCAGGGCTCTAGTAGAAGCAAAAAGACTTTGGGAAGAAGGCAGATCTACTTGGCAAGAAATTCTAAAGAAGCTCAAAGGGTCGACATCTTTAGGTTGATAATTCTTACTTCTATGCATTTTACTAAGTTTTTAGAATCCCTTATTTGCATTAAAGTTTCTTTTTGGTTGAGGGGAATTCAACATTTATATCTAAAAGGAGCATATCGAGTCTTTGCACACCCTTTGCCATTGATGTCAAAGGGGGAGAGATAGTGGAAAAAAAAATTGTCAAAACACTTGGGAAGTGATAGTTACATTTTGGGGAGAGTTAATTGAAAAAACTTTTGATCAAAATGCTTGGAGAGATATGTGTAAGGGGGGGACAAGTTTTGAAGCTTTCAAAATTGTTTTTGATGTGCATAATGCCATCAATGACAAAGGGGGAGATTGTTGGAAGTTGAAAGTCTGTCATTGATGGCATAGTTTGGCAACATGAGCATGAAGTGTATATACATTGTTTGATCTAGTGTTGTCATTGATGTCAACATTGTTATGATCATCCTAACATAGTGTGGAAATATTTTTGGTGACTTATGTATAGTGCCAGCTGATCTAGTAAGTATGGTTTATTAGGAAATTGGCTAAGTATTTCCTATGACAATTTTGTGGTTCAGTGCGTCAGTTTTTGGGTCCACACTTCACCGCATGATGGTGTAATCTTCTATGATTGTAACTACATTTTTGAGTTCATCAGATGCAACACCATTCATGTTTGTGTGACATTTTGTAAAGTTTTCAAAAAGATATGAATGACAATGTGCAGCTCTGTATATCGCATTTATCTTTTGTACAGTGTACAAGTAAGGGAGATTCTGCATTTCTTCACAAATAATTATTGTGTTCTACAATGATGAAAATAAGCTAATAAATGTCGATTGAATGGGAATCTGAAAGGAGATCAAACTTTAAGGTTGCACGGTTGATGAATTGCATGTACACTTGAAGACTTTGTGTTTAGGTCTATTTTGGGCCGACCTAACATGTTTGATGTTTTGTGGAAGATATGTAAGTAACTCTATCTTATGATGGATTTATATTAGGTTCATGTTGACCTATCTTGATGTAAATTGAATTTTGAATTTAGACGCTAAGTGTGGATAAAATGCTTTGAGGACAACATGTTTATTTTAATGTGTTACTTCTAATTAGGCTAACTAATTGAAGTTACACCTGATGTGGATATATATATGAGATTAACACTGGAGTTTTGTAGAGTAGAGAGCGAGAAAAGGTGGTAGAGTGTGTGGAAAGAATATATGATATGCAAATGTGGTGAAGCAGAGAAGATTATATGTGATTTATGACATGTATGGTGATTCACCTACATGTGTGTGATGCAATATTGAGTAGATTATGAACAGAGCAAAGTATTAATTTAGACAAATGTGAAGATCTTTTTTACTTCAATGGAACTATAATCTAGCATATGATAGATGTTATTGTTTTAGTTCAAATAGGCAGTGTTGCCAACCCTTCTTTCTTCTTTGTTCTTTCTCAGTGGGTTGTGAGCTTTTTTTGGACAGTGCGTCTTGGCAGTGAGCCTTTCTATAATATCTTATATTTGGATATAATATATTGTGAGCTAACCCTTGTCGTGGTTTTTCCCTTTTGGGTTTTCCACATTAAAATACTGATGTTCATGTGTCATGTGATTCTATGGTTGTATTCATGCTTTCATTTTTAATTGTAGTTATTTCTATTCAATTAATTGGATGGGTTATGTTTAGTTGGTTTAGAGGAATATTGATTCACCCCCCCCCCTCCTCTCTCAGTATTCTGGGTGTTCAACAAAATTTCTCTCGTATCACATTCATTGACATGATTGTAAAGAATATTTGATAAATGTCACAATTCTAAAGCATTGTTAAACCTTGTAGTGATCACTTATTTCTTGCATATAGATTTATATATCATAACTTTGGATGATTATATATGTTCTATGTCTGATGTCTAATCTCTAATGCATTTATGTTTAGATCATCCTTCTATGTTTCCATTCATTGTTTCTCCCCTCTTGTAAACTCACTCTATCACCCACTTGTACAACCATCTATCCTAGGAAACAAATGATTCAATCATGTTTTTAAATAAAGTCATTAACTAATAGTTTAATTTTCATCTCTACAATTCATGATTCAATTATTAAAAATAAGGAAAATATTATCTATGAGCATTTCTAGCAAAAATATCTTCTAAACTATGTCCTTGTAGATCATCAACTTGCATATCCTACAATGATGTTTTTTACCATGGGTAAAACATGTTTTGAAGGGGCACTAGAATTTTTCACAACAAACACAACCAACACAAGAGCCAATCATTAGCAAAACTACAACCTAGTTGCCCCACAACAATTACCTTACAAAAAAAGTCAAACCCTGTGATCAAAGGAACAAGCTAAACAACACCTAGTAGCACGCACACCCAAAAAGTGTATTAAAAACAAGACCACATTTAAGAGACCTATCTTACTTCTTTGAACTACCATCCATAAAACATCATTTTTTCGAGTCTTCAAATCAAAGTGAAAGGAGAGGAGAATACTCTAACGTCTCCAAAATCTACTCCACTATCTACATAGAACAATGTCTTACCAAAGAAGACACAAGTTGCACCAAATCCAAAGGTGTTGAAGAAACAACCACCACATTCCTCAAAAGAACAAAGATCAATAGGAGCAACCAAGGTAGGACTAAGAGAAAGCATATCTTGCAATGACATTATAATGACCTCTATAAGAAGTATGTGTAGTTGGCTACTCTTTAAACCAATGACAACTTTTGGGGTTGAAATTACCCTAAATACAATTGCAAAACTATTTTATTGTTTTATCTTTCAACACCTTCAATCTCATTTAGGATAATCTCCAAGAATACCCTTATAGGTTTAAATTGAGTCCAAAGTGAAAGAGAACTTATCCACTCTCATTCATTGACCTTTAACCCTCCATAACTTATGGATCAACCTTTATTTATTTTCACAATGACAACATATGGTCTTGGAAGTGAAATCATATTCTAGAATTTTGGAGTAATGGTTTCAAGACCCAACACTAATTACTAAATGCAAAAAAAAAAAAAAAAAACTAGAGTAGATGTAAGAGTGAATAATTTTGTTGTGGTTGTTTAATTTTCTATGCATCCTTCCCCTCTATTCAATTTTTTTTTTTCAAAATTGCAAAGGATGGGGTGTTGCAAAAAGTTGGATCTGTGTATTTTACAATTTTCAAATGAGAAAATTTTAGTATATAGATTAGTTTTAGGGAGATACTAAAACTAATTTGTGAAATTGTATAAATCCTGTCCACTGAGAATGAATATTAACTCTCTTCTTTCGATATAAGACTACATTGAAGTTGCTCCTCCATTTTGAAAAAACTTCATAATGAACTTTAATAATTCATGGAAGTAAATGATTAAGATGTAAAATATTTTCCTTATTTTTTTCTAATTCATTTAATGAATTTAACTGTTAAGAGAGTGATCTATTAATGTACCTTCCCCACTAAGAGAAATACAAAAATAGAATAAGTTTGAATCGATGGTGTTTTCTAGCTAGGTGGTCAATTTTATTGCTTCTCTACTTTTGTGCTTTGGCATGTCATGGATGAATAATTAAAATTCTCTTGTGAATTGATTCTTCACTATTCTTTTACATATTTGCAAGATTGTTGGTTACTTGAAAATGACATGATGGCAACAAGATAAATAGAGTAGAACTTTGTTATTTGTTGATAGGAGAAAGGAGTGATTTCGAAAGGGAAAGATTTAAGGCTTGGCATCTTCTAATGACCAACCTAGAGATGGATCACTTCGATACTATATTTACTTGCATGAAATGTGCCCTACAATTATACATGTTATCAATGAGTGCTATGCTATAAATTAATAGCTTTTCACAAAGAAAAAAATTGCAAAATCTACAGTCCTAGCCATGAGTATCTATCTGTGTTCCACAGGGATGCATCCCCAACCCTTAAACCCCCATTCCCATCCCCAAAGCCTTTTTGGGTTTGGTGGGATGGTACAGGATACCTTGTAACAATCCCCACAAATCTTCAAAATTTTGAGATGTTTTGGAAATGCATTGCAAGAATAGGAAACACCATAGGGATGTTTGGTTGTCCCCAAGGTAGCCAAGAACATAACATACCCCAAATTAACCCCTAGAATTTATTTGTTTTTAACTTGGAAAAGTAAATAACACAAATGCTAAAGATCATATTCATAAAAAATTTCCTTTTCATTATCATAAATGCACTTTGCACATATCCTTACATGAATATAATAATCATTACATAATATCCAATGAATGAAATACATCTTTCATATACAATTTCCAAAATGATTCAACATCATAAACATATACAATATTATTCTTTCAATAATACAATGGTTCAACGTTTGAGGTGTCCACCTATGGATTTTCACTTCCTCTGTATTGCAAGACTCGATAGCCGACTGCATGAGGGAGAGCATCACCCAAGTGTTTCTCCGCCAACCATGGACTTACTGCAATCCCTGCACATCTACCTAACTGGTAAGATGGCCCTACCCCCTCAATGAAGAGATTGGTATGTAAATCATAATAACGCACATCTAAGTATCTAGTGTTGTGTGTCCTACAAATCTAATACGGCCATACACTGGATCCCTTCCTACAAGGATGACTCTACTTACTAGAATGTAATCCTGGACCATGGTGAATCGACAAGTGTAAGCAATGGTAAGCAATGGCATTCACACTTACTCTTGAATGCGATGGAATTATGGAAATGCAATGTTTAAATGCAATGGAATTTTATAAAATGATATGTTGATAATGTGACGTATATAATTTGATGAAAACAGCTAACTACGTGTTTATGATTATCAAGTGGATGACAAGATTGGATATTGCGCCTCCAGTGGATGAGGGGGAGTATCACCCAGGAGAAGGAAGTGGTTTAAAAACCCAATCATAATACCATATGAGCTCATCAGGATGAGCCTAAGACAGGTTTGAGGTGTCGTACTCGTGTAAGTTGAACCTTGTTCATGTTTTGAGGTTGTTTAAACCTAAGTTAAGTTATAGGGAAATTCCGTGTAGAAGCCTTTAGGGTGTTGGCATATTCCTTTATCGCAAAGCAAGTATATATATATAACGAATAATTATATTGATAACATTGTTTATTGTTTATGGAAATGATAATGTGAGTTTGTATGCTTATGTGTATCTAAGATGATTAGCACATATATATATATAGAGAGAGGATATGTACATATGTATATACTTATACGTAAAATCATTTTTTGTATATGTATGTATATGGATATGTTTGGGTTTACAAGAATGTACATATATTTAAATGTATAAATATAAGATATGATGTTAAGTCTTGGTAAATGCAAGTAAGAAATAATTACATGTTCAAGGGCTAAAAAGGAAGTGTAGGCGTTAATTATTAAGTTTGGAAAGTCTAATATTTAAGCCATATGCTTAGGCCGACCAATGTTGTTAAGAGTATAATTTAAATACTAAGCAAAATGGCAAAGATGGAAGCCACAAGCTGGCTGTGCTAATAATCACCCTTAATTTAAATAAAGTTGTTTAATGCTGATTTTTAGGGAAATTGTTGTTTTTATATGATCAGATTAGATAAGCAAAATTTAATTCGAAATCAGATACACAAACACAGAGTATACCCTGGGAAAACCCTCCACCTAAGGGAGAAAAACCCAGCAACAATATATCACTTATATATTGACTGTAAAGCAAATATCTCTTTTACAATGAGGCTGATAAGGATGGCCAAAACACAGCACTAATATGATACACTATCTCTTGAAGATAATACAATTCTTTTGATCAGAATATCAACCTCCTTTAGCTTCAATCTGCTCCTAGATAAGTTCGCACACTATGAATAATGGCATCTCTCCTAGATGTGAAGACACAGTAAGAATGTGATTCTCCTTACATTCGCTCTGCTACACTCATGATGATCTGCTGCTCAAGATGATGATCTGCTGTTCAAGATCATGACCTGCTGCTCAAGTGCAAACTTCTTCAAGGAGTGCAAATATGATGATGAACTTCCATGTCAAATGAATGAACATTGACTAGAATATATACACAAGGAGAGAGGATATGCGACTCTTCATGAAGGGAGGTCGGCCCAATAGATGTGTCCCTTAAAATTTCCAAGTCGGCCTTACAAGCAAAAGACGTCTCTTTCAGAAAATCACGCCTCACACAAGTCGGCCTTTTAGTTAATAATAATTAAATGTTAATTATTAAATATTAAATATATAAATCATAATGAGGCGCCTCCTCATTATCTCAGATCAAACTTGAATAAATTAAATAGCCATTGGCTATATTTAATTTATTCCTTCATAATAATTCGTGCCTGGAAGGTATGAGTCCCGTGGCTGTAAAACATCAACAGAAATAAAGTGGTCTTTAAAGTGGTGAATTATGCTAACTGATTGTGATAATAAAGCCACCATATTCTGCTCCAAATAAGTAGCATCATGTGCCTAGTAAAACGAAGGAACAAAATGCTTAAGAATGAGGATTTGAAACAACTCTAAATAAGGCACCAACCTCCACTTTATTCTGATTTGACTAAGTCAAACTGTTGAAAGAATCTCTTAACAGATTTTTGGCAGATATGTTTGAGTAATTGTTCTCCTAAAATGGAGCTAAGAGGGAAACCATTATCCACTAGATAATAGCCTCATAAGAGGCCAAGTATTGTTATAAATAAAACATTATTTGGGTCGAACTATGGCAATCAACTTCAACGTGTAAATAAAGAAGTTATGGAAGTTTAAGAGTTATTTCTTTTGCTACTGCTGCTAGACGTGGAAGAGATCTTTAGGGGCAGTTTCAACTCTTTGCATTTATTGGATTTTTAACCAACTCTATTTAGTGGGGTGCTAGTGGTAAAGCAGGTGGTTACACCTCTTTTCTATATATTCTACTTGTTAATACTGTATTGGGGTTACAAAAAAAAGAAAGATTAGAGGGTATTATTGTTCTTCATCATTTTTTGTTCTTAAAAATCAGTTAGTATAGTTTCTCAAGCGTTCAAGAAAGTCTGTATTCTTGCTCAAGGATAGAAGGGTAAAGTGTAGAAGTTTAGAGGAATAAGTTCCGAGGATGTAGTGTGAATTCTAGGCAGTAGAAAAGCAATTCCTGAAGGTGTTATCAGGCAGGTCTAATTTCTGAATATAAATCCTGTCTTTTTCTTGCAAAAGAATACAATCTAAAAGCTTTTGAATTTCTGAGTATTTCTTGTTTGAAAATTTGAAAGAGTGAAATTGTTTTTCTGAGAAGTGTGAACTATGAAATTGAGCAGCAAAGTCTATTTCCTCTGTTAGTTATTTGTGAACAGTAAATAAGAGTAGGAATATAAAAAGGGATAAGACCCAGTATTTTATACGAGACTGATAATCTGCTTGTTGAAGGTATTTTTGGGTTAAATGAATAGTAACTGCATGTATATCAATTCTTTAGGGTTTGAGCGCAACAAATGGGATGCTCCCAAAACTGGCCGATACTATACGCCAGAGAAACCCACTATTCAATAGTGTGTGGAATGTTATTCTTCGTTTAATATATTTTGAATTTACTGTGCTTAGTAAATCAAAAGGAAAGTACTTCCTTGCTGTAACAGTAACTATAATTTCATAAGAGCGTAAAGCAAAATGTTAAGCTAATGAATGACCAAGAATAGGTCAGTTTGGTGGCATAGAAGTCACACTTAAGAGTTGTCTACTTTGGAAACAACATATGACTGTTTATGCATAAGAATATGGACTAGATTTAAAGGCAGAAGCCATAAACCTGGCGTTGCTAGTGTTGCAACAGGGGCGTCAAAATTTACTTACGAGTTCAGAAGTTATCCAGTTTGTGAACACCTTATTGGGTGTGGAATAATAAGAACCTTATGACCATAGAATCTTTTAGTTTTCCTATTGGTCGAGCATTAGGTCAGATAAGTCTCCAAGTCGAGTAGGGTGGGTGAATGTATGACTTCGCTCCAAGTAAGTAGCAAATGTATCTTGTATACAAAACAACTTTGGCCAAAGTGGGTGCATGAGTCACTACATGCACGTGTCGGTTCACCGTGTACCAAATACTTAATGCAATTAGAGTTGCCTATCATAGTTGGAGGTTTTCCATAGTTGATAAACGGTATTGGTTAAGTAGGTCACAAACACCAAAGCTCAGATGGCTATTATTAGTGGGTTCCTAACCACTCCCTTCGTTGAAAGGCAAGGCCACTTCCAATATGGAAGGTGTATGAGGGACCGCTTAAGTCCGTGGTTGGAGGTAACGCACTTGGGTGATGCTCTCCCTCTGCAATTGACTTGTCAAGTCTTGGAAGACAAAAAGATTGAAAGTGTCCAGATAAGGATCTTTGACTCTACTCTCTATTTGCTTATTGCATATTGAAACTTGAAAAGTTTATTTAGTAAATTGTTGAAAAAGAATTGTGATATGTGCTATTAGAATGAATCATTGAAATGAAATCAATTATGTATATCCATGTTTCTCGTTTATGCAAATGTAGCTTATGTTATTGAAGAAATTTTGTTTTCCTTAATTTTAGGAATGAATACTATTTACAAAGAAGTTGAAATTTCCATGTAATTTCCTTGTATTAAAGTTGTGGTTGTTACATCAGAGATGTATGTTCTTCCTACATCTAATATTAAGAATATAGACTCTCTTCCATTAAGGGGTAGGACATCTATAAAGAGTCAAATTGATAGGGGTAGATTGTCTGTAAAAGGATTCAAGTTATATTGTATAAACAACTTTTGGAGCCTAAGATTGGACATACCAATGAAATGTGTAATGCAATTATGTCATTCCAAAGAACTTATGAAACATTAGTATACATAAAACCTCTGATTACATAATCGCCGAGTGTTCGCCGATTACCCGAGTAATCGCCAGATTTTTAGCAAAACGAGTAAATCCTACTTTTACTCGCGGTTTACTGTAGCAGGTCAGTCGTCGATAAAATGCATTAACTGTAGCAGGTTACACGCAGTTTACTGTAACAGGTTAGGGCATTCGAGATTTGGTCCCGTCCTTTCGCTCGAGATTTCCGACCTTTCGCTCCAGCCATGGGCATTCGACATTTTGTCCCGTCCACTACAATCCATTCGCAACCCGACCTCGGCTCCGCTCCACGGCACTGTTTCGTCGGCACTGTTCATATGTTTTATTTTTTAATTGTTTCATCGGCACTGTTCACTTCGTATATGTTTAAGTGTCTAAAATATATTTAAACCACATTTTAAATAGCGCAAAAGATATGAGAACTTCATATATTTATTTATTATATATATTTACTATTAGTCTATTATTATATATTATATTTATTTAATATATATTATAAATTATATTTATTTAATATATACTATTATTGTATTTATTATAAATAAATGCAATATAAATTATATTTATTATTAAGATATGCAATGATAATATAAATATATGTATAAAAATAGCATTTTCTTCAATATATTATATTTTAATACTTTTTAAGTCGCCGAGTATTTGCCGAGTATTTTCCGAATATTTGCCGAGTATTTACCGAGTCAAAAATTTTGGCCTTGCCGAGTACTCTCCGATTTCGAGTATGTAAACTATGCATAAAACCATAATATCTATCTTGAATATGATAAAGCACAGGAAAGAAACGATTCTTATAGGTTTTCTCCTAGAACAATGACAATAAACTGGCTTGAACTTATCTTGGTTGGATCATGGGAAGAAATAGGATTCATGTTATATACAGAGGCCAAATAATCAAGTCTTTTCCAAGATCTTCACAAACCAATTTATTTTCTTTCCCCTTGTGCAAGAAAATATTGTGTAGTAGTCATACTTGAATGATAAGATGTAAGAAAAGAGCACTTTATAAGATAAGAAAAGCACATGATGAGATAAATGAGCTGTTAAACAATAAGACTGCGCAGCCAATCTAGCCCCTTAAGTACATCCTTGATTGGTCTTGGGATTTTCAAACTGTCGAGGGTACTCTGTCCAGGGAGTACAACTACCACCTACAAAGAGTGCAAGATAGCGTCAATACTGAAGAATTTAGATCTGAAGTAAATAGTCTTTAATAAATTTTACCTATCCTTATTAACACAACATTAAGAAAAACTCAAACTACAATGACTCTACTTAACAATTTGAATTAGTCTCCAAAATTACATTTCATCCAGATTACATGGCAGATCTCATAGAAGTTCATTAGTTTGTTGCACCTGGAGAAAAATAAATGAAATAAAAAGCACTCATGTATGCTAACAAATCAACAAATGGTTAGTGGGAAGGTAACTAGTTATATTAAAAAAACAAGAAAACATCCACGCAACTCAAACAGACAATTAGATAATTCAAGAAAATGAAACTGCTAAAAGAGCTTGCAATACTCAAATTACTTACTAAAAACATGAGAAATCAATCAGAGAACGGCATTCACATGGCAGAGCACAACCCTTGCATGCAAGGAATTTCAAAATACATTTAAAGGTAGATCATCTTAAAAGAAAAGACAATAAACCACTAGAAATTACTTCTTGAATCTTACTATAAACAAGAAAAATAACTTATTGCATTTTGTTTCAATTATACTGCCTGAGTTGGTCTAATGGCAATGGCATGAGGACTCCATAATGGAGGTCACATGCTCAATTCCAGAGAGGGGTAGGATTGTACATCTCAAACCAATATAAGCTAAACTTTAAAAAAACAATACCCTTGTGGAATGCTTACAAAGGGGGGTATCGTACACTAAATTGGTGTCTCACTTGTTGGTGACCTAAAAAACTACCTCTACCTTTTATATTTAACAATGTCAAATACATATCCATCTTTATGCAATTAAAGTCATTGGTAAGCATAGTAAACCTCAATAAGTAATATAAATGGTTTCTTAAATGTTTTGATAAACGCATATAACTTAACGATTAAGGAGCTTACTCATCTTTACATGACCACAGTGAAGAAACTGTGTTGCACAGAGTCTTGGAGACAACTCCCCATGCATGGGTATTTTCTCCTTTTCACAGAAGCTGAAAGGGCATCCAGGGACATATATATTAAATTTAGTACAATTTTATGCAATAAGAGTGAAAGCAAGTCATGCTCTATTATTTTTACAATCTTGGTCCTGGTTAAGTTCAGAGGATACTTAGATTTGTAAGAAATTGGATCTGTTAGTCTATATATTATGCATAATTGGTGGATTTGTGTCAAATTTTGATTCTCTGTCTCAGTACATGCTAGGTCGTTTTTGCAGTCTATGTCTTTGTTTAATTGCTTCTAGGTACTGATTATAATATTATGTCTTATATTTTCTTGTAGATTTTGACAAAAGGAAAATTTGTTAAAATGGACCAACAATCTATGTACTACAATAGGACTTTCCAATCTGTTTCTAGGATCTACACTCCTGAAATGTCTTCTGCAAGCTTTAGACTTTTCTAGTTTTTCAAACTTGTATTGTTAACCTTGAGCAAGGAAATACAATATGCTTTCCACAAATGACAAACAGAGTAACATCAGCAATCCGCAATCCTGCTGACTTTAGTCAATTCAAATTACTTCATCTATTAGTAAATACAAAATACCCTCATGCTTTTTTCATTAGTCGTTACAAATTGCCTTACCCCTACCTGCTCATACATACATGCAACTTAGAAGATAAACCTTGACACTATTTGCAAATGCTATTGACCAGCTTGTCACCTCCAACCATCCTCAATTAACAAATAAACACTAAAATGCAAAAGCTTATATTCCATAGGCTGACTTGTAGGCCTATCTATTAATAATTGTGCCCATACACTGACCTTTAGATCTCTGTGTCAATTACACCAGTAATATGACCCATAAATCCAATTTACAAACTACTGAAGAGGAAGAAAATATTTACACAATCTAATTTTCATATCAGGATGTAAAGCAAGTAAAGTTCTTTAGCAACAAATATGACTAAAATTCTACAGCAGCAAATAAAACAAAATTTACCGGTCTAAAGTACTATATGAGTTCAAAATTTAGCAAAATATCTTAAGGCAAGCTCTATTGATATCAACAGTACTTATGGCACTTAAGGACACAAATAAACACTTACAAACTACTGACATCACTTGCTAATGCCACACTATCATCAGTTCAGCAACAATTGACCTTCCATAAAACCTGAAAAGCTCATTCTTAAATAATGTCCTCTTCCATACAGTTATGAGACAGAAAATTGCATTAACTACACATGAACTTTGTATAATACAGATATGTCATCACACAATACTGCCAACAGAAACATTAAGGTTTTTAAAAATTTGGTTACAAATCTCCAAATACAGTTCACTTTTGTCCTACAGCCATAGGAAGCCAGAGGGAAATGAAAATTGCACTAAATAAATTGGATTGAGACTCTATTTAATAATGTCATTAAATTCAGCTGTACTGGCATCATGCTGACACTGTAAAGGTAAAAATTTAAAAATTGCATAAATACAGTTATGATGGTTTTTTCGTGTACATCCAATGACTCGGGGACATACTATATATAGTCAGAAATCTCTTGACTGATGCATTCACAAAGGAGCTGTCATTCCCCAGTTGATTTCAGTATTAAAACATTTTGTGGTTAGGACTGTAGCATAAGACTTCAATCATAAACATTCTTCTTGAAAGTTGTGAATGGCTCCATACTTCTAGAGCAATGCATTCCCAATAAGAGTCTGATGCGCAGGCAATGAATATATATATAAATTAAAAATTAAAAATTTGTTAATTTTTCCCACTTTATTTTCCAAGCATTTCCAAAATGTTATTTAATTCCTCAATGTTACATTTATGTGTAAAAGCATGTTTTTGATTAAATAAGCAGGGTTAGGGCCCTGATCCCATACAAAAAGTGAAGACAGCAGAACAGACCAGATCAAACAGCATCTAGTCGAGAACAGCAAAGATCAACAGAAACAGCACTAAGGAAACAAGCCTGGAGATAGTTACATTTTGCCCATGTTGATGTTATGGCAGCTTCGGGCTCATTCTTCCAGCAACGAGTGAATACATAAATTCATATTGCCTAACGGCTATTCATTTATTGAGATAATTAAGTGAAGAGGCGCTTCACTTAGGCAACAATGTAATTTCCATCTTCGCCGACCTTCCTTGTATTTGCATTTATTATTTGTAATTATATTTTATTATAATGGCCGACCTTGCTCTTGAAGAGGTGCGACCTCTCTATCAAAATGTATTTATACAAGGTCTTTCCCACTTCATTTGACATCAAGCAAGTTCGATCATTTCCTTCTCTCAAGTGCGAATTTTATCAAGAGCAGATCCTTCTCTCAAGTGCGAATTTCTTCAAGGACAGATTGCGAATTCCTTCAAGTGCAGATTTGAGTTTAAGGAAGGGCAGATTGTTATCTGTTATTGTTGCCATTGTTGGTGCTGAATATTGGCCTTGTGATTGGCCTCATTGTAAAGAGTATTGTTGCCATTGTTTATATATATAAGAGAGATTTGTTGCTGGGTTTTTTCTCCCTCAAGAGGAGGGCTTTCCTAGGGTGTATGCTATGTCTTTGTGTCTGATTTGAATTAAATTTCTGAGTTTTTACATCTGATCATAAAACTAACATGGTATCAAAGCGGGTTTAAGAGGATCTTGATCAGATTTAGTCAAATAGCGATATCCTTTATTCTTATTCTCATCTTTTGATTGCATCTATCCTATCATCAAGATGGTGAACGGACTTAAGATCATGGATAGACTTGAGGGAGCATCTAATTTCACATCTTGGAGATTCAGAGTCATGCTCGCCTTGGAAGAAAATGAGTTAGCTGAGCTCGTGGAGACCAAAGTTCCCAAGCCTACTGATGAGGAAGAGAAGTCTCAATGGAAGAAGAAAGATACTAAGGCAAAAAAGATGTTGGTTGATTCCATGAAAGACCATATTGTACCAATCATCTCCAAGTTGAAGACTGTAAGAGACATGTTCAAGACTTTGGAAGAGATGTATGAGATCAACAACACAAGTCGTGCTCTTGCATTAAAGCAACAACTTCATCATGTCAAGATGGCAAAAGGAGAATCGATCATCACATACTTCATGAAGATCGCCGAGTTGAGAGATCAGCTCTCTACTATTGGGTATATTGTTGATGACAAGGATTTGACCATGTTGGCTCTTAATGGTCTTCCTTCATCTTGGGAGTCATTCATTCAAGGAATCAGTGCGAGATCAAAACTTCCTAAGTTTGATCGATTGAGAGCTGATTGTATTCAAGAAGAATCAAGGTTGGCAGCAAGAGGCGTTGGACAAAGCTCTACAAATGAAGATATTCATGTTCTTTCCGCTCAATCCTCGAAGAAGAAAGGAAAAGAAGGGAAGAAAGGATACTTCAAGAGGAATAGAGATAAAGGTTCAGACGGTGATCTTGCATCGAAGAAGAAGGACCTCTCCCGCATTCAATGTTTTAGATGTGACAAGTTTGGTCATTATGTGAAGGATTGTCCAACTCGACCTAAGTAGCAGGCTACTTTTGCAGATGTGGATGAAATCTCTCCGCAGAAGGATTCAGGTGGTTTCTTATTCTATTCTACTCTTTCAAGCAATGTGCCTACTGACAATAATACTTGGTTGATTGATAGTGGTGCTTCTCACCACATCACCGGATTTAGAGAGCATCTAACTAATTTGGTGGAGAGAGATTCTAGTATTCAAGTAATTATTGGAGATGATGCTAGTTATTCTGTGAAAGGAGTTGGGACCTCCTCTCTTCACTTGGATTTCGGCATTTCCTTGCAGTTGAGTGATGTTCTATTTGTTTCGGGTATCAAGCGAAACCTTGTCTCTATCTCAGCCTTGGAGGACAAGGGGTATCAAGTTGCATTTTCAGAAGGCAAAGTTCTTGCATGGACTGAGAACTCAAATATCAAATCTGCTCGGGTGATTGGAGTTCGTCATGAGAGCCTCTACAAACTTTGCACCCGCCCACTTCAAGCTCTATTGCATGATTCATCAAGTTCATATGAACTTTGGCATAAAAGATTGGCTCACCTTCACTTCTGAGCACTACCTACCATGGAGAAGATGGTGACGGGCCTTCCGAAACTCAACCAAGAGCATGAAGGCACTTGCAGAGGTTGTGCATTGGGTAAGAATACTAAAGGTCCATTTCATAGTAGTGAAAGTATATCTAAATGTATTCTAGATCTTATTCATTATGATTTATGTGGTCCAATGTTTGTTGCTTCTTTGAGTGGTTTCTTGTATTACATTATTTTTATTGATGACTACTCTAGAAAGACTTGGATTTATTTCTTGAAATCTAAAGAATCTGAGGATGTATTAGAGAGGTTCAAAGAATTTAAAGCTCAGGTAGAGAACTTGTCCGGGAAGAGGATCAAAGTTCTCAGATCCGATAACAAAGGAGAGTACATTTCCGGTAGTGTCCGTAACTTTTGCATTGAAACAAGGATTAAGAGGGAGTTTTGTGTCCCTTACAATCCTCACCAGAACGGTGTTGTTGAAAGGAAGAATAGATCTATTGTGGAAGCAGCCAAAGCCATGATTCATGACCAAGATCTGCAAACCTTCCTTTGGGTTGAAGCATCTAGGACAGCTATTTATGTTCAGAATAGAAGCCCTCACCGAATTTTGGAGAACATGACTCCCGAGGAAGCATTCACAAGGGTGAAGCCGGAAGTAAGTCATTTGAGGATCTTTGGTTGTCCAGTGTATGTTCATGTACCGAAAGATAAAAGGGACAAAGTTGGAACCTTCTGGCAAGAAGGGAATATTTGTAGGCTATAGTGAGACATCAAAAGCCTACAGAATCTACATTCCAAGTCAGAAGTTGATTGAGATCAGTAGGGATGTTACATTTGAAGAGGATGTTGCATTCAGGAGATCCAAGGGCATCCACGTGGAGATAGACAATGAAGATCAAGAGTCTCCTCAGGATATGGACGTTGACCATGCTCCTGAGATTCAGAGGGAGGCTACTGATCCTAAAGAAGATGATGATCCAGTTGAGCCCTTGGAACCTACTGATGGGCCTACAGATATTGTGATTGGTAGAAAAATACCTCTTTGGGCCAGGCAAACAATGCAGGAGGCAGAAGGGTTTGCAGCCCCAAGAGGAACCTTCAGAGAAAGCAAGAGACCTCATAAGTTTTCCAGCTATGGTGCATTGATGAGTCAAATCATTGAGTTTGAGCCTTCTAGTGTTGAGGAAGCTACTAATCAGCAGGTTTGGAGAGATGCTATGGTTGAAGAGTATCAATCCATTCTCAAGAATGATGTATGGGACATCATACCTAGACCTGAGCGAAAATCTAGTGTTTCTTCCAAATGGATCTTCAAGATCAAGCATGCGGCTGATGGGAGTATTGAGAAGTACAAGGCTAGGTTCATGGTTAGAGGATTCTCTCAGAAAGAGGGAGTTGACTATGAGGAAACCTTTGCTCCAGTTGCTCATTATACTTCAGTGAGGACCATCATTGCTATTGCAACATCTAAAGGATGGAAGATTCACCAGATGGACGTGAAGACAACATTTCTGAATGGTGTAATCGAGGAAGAGTTATATATTGAGCAACCTAATGGCTTTGAGGTACACGGGAAGGAGTCTCATGTTTGCAACTTGAAGAAGGCTTTGTATGGCCTTAAGCAGGCTCCTCATGCTTGGTACGAAAGAATTGATCGTTACCTGTCAAGCTTGGGCTTCTCCAAGAATGATGCTAATTCAAACCTGTATTTCAAGGTAATTGATGGCGAAGCATTAATCTTGGTTCTCTATGTTGATGATTTAATTCTTACTGGAGAAGATCACCTCATTATCAAATGCAAGGAGTTAACTTTTGAATTTGAAATGAAGGATCTTGGTCTCATGCACTACTTCCTTGGTTTAGAAGTATGGCAAAAGCCTGATGAGATCATGCTGAGTCAAGGGAAGTATACCATTGATATTTTGAAGAGGTTTGGTATGATGGATTGCAAATCCATGTCTATGCCTATGGAGACCAACTTGCAGAAGCTAAAAGAGGTGGCAGCTAGTTCAGATCCGGTGGATCCCACGATGTACAGGCAGTTGATTGGATCGTTGATGTATCTAGTCAATACTAGACCAAATATTTGCTATGCAGTAAGTGCACTTAGTCAATTCATGTGTGAACCAAGGCAAATACACCTAGTTGCAGCGAAGCATATCTTGAGATACTTGCGTGGCACAGTTGGGTATGGCTTGAGATATTCTTCTAGTGTGGACTTGAAGCTGCATGGATATACTGATTCCATTCAAGGTGCATTGATTGGAAGAGCACCTCTGGATGTTTCAGTTTGGGGTCTACGATGATCTCCTGGTGTAGCAGGAAGTAAGGACACTATGCAAGATCAGAGCTTCGAGTATGCAGCTTGTGTGGCAGCTCGAGAAGCAATGTGGCTTCGGAAGCTCCTTGCAGGATTGTTTGGACAATCGTTGGAGTCTACTATCATTCATTGTGATAATCAAAGTTGTGTGAAGCTTTCTATCAATCCAATGTTTCATGACAAAACTAAACATGTTGAGATCAAATACCACTATATCAGAGATATGGTATTGAGGAAAGCAATCCAATTGAAGTATATCAACACTAATGAGCAGACGACAGACATTCTCACCAAGCCTCTCTCCAGTATAAAATTTGTGTACTTTCGAGACAAGCTTGGTATGGTGGAGAATGAAGCCCTAGCTGAGAAGGAGTCTTAGTATCAGTGATCTTCTTTAATGCATTTCTCTTTGAGAGAAATTTGAGGTGCAAGCCCTTGTTAATGCATTTCTCTTTGAGAGAGATTTGAGGTGAAAGCCCTTGTTTCCATCCTCTGGGAGTAGCCATGGTGGATGTCATGTGTGTGACTCCATGACAACATCACGTAAGAGAGTCTGTGATGATTTTCTTGTACTTGTGCTTTTTCACCCTCTGGGAGTAGCCATGGTGAATGTCACGATGAGGTGACAACATCACGTTGAGTGATGAGCACTTGTGCACATTTACCATCCATGGGAGTAGCCATGATTGATATCACGGTGAGGTGATATCTCTTCTTTCCACATATGGGAGTAGCCATTGTGGTTGACATCACAATGAGGTGATATGTCTTGTACAGCTGGAAGTATTTCTCCCTAGCTGAGAGGGAATGTTGATATTATGGCAGCTTCGGGCTCATTCTTCCAGCCACGAGTGAATACATAAATTCATATTGCCTAACGGCTATTCATTTATTGAGATGATTAAGTGAAGAGGCGCTTCACTTAGGCAACAATGTAATTTCCATCTTCGCCGACCTTCCTAGTATTTGCATTTATTATTTGTAATTATATTTTATTATAATGGCCGACCTTGCTCTTGAAGAGGTGCGACCTCTCTATCAAAATGTATTTATACAAGGTCTTTCCCACTTCATTTGACATCAAGCAAGTTCGATTATTTCCTTCTCTCAAGTGCAAATTTTATCAAGAGCAGATCCTTCTCTCAAGTGCGAATTTCTTCGAGGACAGATTGCGAATTCCTTCAAGTGCAGATTTGAGTTTAAGGAAGGGCAAATTGTTATCTGTTATTGTTGCCATTGTTGGTGCTGAATATTGGCCTTGTGATTGGCCTCATTGTAAAGAGTATTGTTGCCATTGTTTATATATATAAGAGAGATATTTGTTGCTAGGTTTTTTCTCCCTCAAGAGGAGGGTTTTCCCAGGGTATATGTTGTGTCTTTGTGTCTGATTTGAATTAAATTTCTGAGTTTTTACATCTGATCATAAAACTAACAGCCCAAACCCCTTATCATAATAAAAAACATACTAACCCAACAACGAAGGAGCATACTCAGAAAGATTGTAAATAGCACAAACCACAAACGTGGCCAAAAACAAATGATCCATAAACCCTTTCCCCTTGTCAAAACCAAAAAACAAACCATTCATAATAATCCATATCCTACTACTATCAAGATTCACAGTGTTTAGCAGAAAACATAGAATTAAAGTTTCTAGCCATATAGAGCCGATAGCAGACTTAACATCCAATTTAAGTTTTTTAGCAGATAAAGTAAAGGTAAAACAACAAAAGGCACCAATGCCTAATAACCAAGTCCAGAGCCAGATCATTAAAAACAGATTAAGATTCTTCTATGACACTCCAGTTCCCTTGGAGTTCTTCGACCATTTCTGCCATGTTGTCCTTGTGCTCCATTCTCTTAGATCAGTCAGCTTCATTCCTTCGGCCTTTCTTCTTTTGTTGTTCTTGAATTTTTCCTTGTCCTAACATGGTTCCCATAACCGCTCTTTTCATTATGCCGTCCATGACCCTGCAAATATTCTTGATGGCACCTTCCATAGTTTGTATCCTCTTAGAATTGTCTGCTTCCTCCATCTGTCTTCCGATGTGCTCCACCCACATAGTAAGATTTTCAATTTTAGCATTAACATTTTTATTCTCTTCCTCCTTAAGACTTTCCTGATTATGAAAGGTTTGAGTAGGGATTTCAAAGACTTCCATAGCAATTGGACTTACATTGGCGGCCTCCTTCCCATCTTCTTTTCCAACATCAATCCCTTCACCCGCGCTATTATCCTCATCCTGCTCATTGTTTTCTTCTTTCGAATCTTGGCTTTATTCCTCCTCTTTGAATTCAAAAACTTCCTCTTCCTTCAATTTCCCCTAAGCTATTTGGGACATATTCATATTTCTCCACTTCAACCACTTTCTTCCCTTTTTTGGCAACCTCCTCAAATGAGATATTATTCTCCCCTTCAACAATGTTTTCACCCTTTTTTCCAACCTCAATCCCTTTAGAGGCAGCAATTGTTAGGCGGGTCGACCTATGTCCACCAGGGGGCGCTATGCCGCTATCTAGGATAGTATCCTTGTCATCAAAGATAGTAATTGTGAGGTTTTTTGGGCTAGGTTCGTTTATCTCCATCTTTCTATGTTTAATCAGGCCAGAAGAAAAGGGTGAAGAAATACGTTTCTCCAAGGTAATTCTTAAGAGCTCTTCCAAGGAGGGTTCAACAAATGGGGGGGGGAAGAGGTCTTGCTCTTTTTCAACTTAGGCGCTTTGTCAAGGAAGTGAGGTTTGCTTTCTAGAAGCTCAATGCAAAGAGAGCTTTTAGGAGACTAAGGAATTTCAAGGAGATTAGTGGCAAGGTTCTTTTGCAATGTGGTGGTGAGGACAAACTTACAGATAGCTCTTATAAGACCTTGATGCAACGAGGGGTTAGCATCGTTCTCCATGCTTTGTTGGAGGGACATAAGGAGAAAGAAACGAAGGTTAATTTTTTCTAAGTGGATAATATGATTTAAAATGGGAAAGTGATAGCCATGAACCAATTGAAAACGACCCTCAAGAGTAAAGTATTTCATTATGAACAAACTTACATTATGGTAAGGGGTCGGAAGCTTCAATCTAGAGTAGCCATTTTGAAATCTCCTCACTTTTTCTTTTGCCTCAAAAAAATTGTCAATGTACTACTGGTAATTCCCATAATCTTCTTAGCGATCTTCTTTCCTTCATAAGGCAGGCACATAAATTGAGCAATTAATTTAGCAGTAACAGTGAAATGAAGCCCTCCAATTTTTACTTCCTCGTCACTCCAGGAGTTTGCAAACTAGTAGCTTAGAGCTTTGCTATATCCTTCCATGGCTTCAAAGAAAGGGGTGAAACCCGCTCTTTCGAAGAGACCCCATAATTCCTCATTTTATTTGAGGGATCCACAGTTACCCAATTCAATCTCGTTTCTCTGCCCCCCCAAAGTATCCTCACTAATCAAACAATCTTTTCGCAACAACAGGTAGTCGTTCCCAAAGCCTCTATCGTCCGACAACGAAATCACAAGCAATGTGAAATCTTCAATATTGAGGATAACACTGGAAGTTTGCATTTGGGAGGGCGTCGGCTTAAACTGGCTATCAAAAATGATAATAATCAGAATTTTAGGAGAGTAACAAGGAAAGATCTCATGCGTGTCTCTTTTGCCCTTTTTGGGAATGATGAAATTCAAGACTTTAAAAGGCATTATTAGGTGGCCTATTATTCGCATGAATTTATAGGCAAAGGCCCATACGGAGGTGTCATTTCGACTAGCTGCGAATAGATTTTTGGAAAGATTTTGAGCGGGTAAAGTCATAATTTCATTCGTTTTAAACTGCCACCCAATAGATGCTGCTCTTGGGATATTAATAATATCATCTTACTGCATGTTAGTCTTCATCTTCAAATAGATAGTAGTACCAACGTAATCATTTGGGTTCTCCTTCCCCATACTCACTATAATACCCCAGATCATCATTACCAAGATGATCTTTAACACTTTTACCTTCCTTGATAAGTCATCATTGGAACAAAATTAGAGGTTCATCACAACAAAAGCTGACTATCGTCATGCAATATAGGATTATATATACAAACAAATATCTCCTTTTTGATTATCTCCTTGATATGACTTGGAAATAACGAAAAGTCCCAATAAGACCAACCATTTTGATTGAAGCTTTCATTTGCCATAGCATCAACTCCCATGTTCCCTTCTCTGTACACGTGGCAAATTTTGTAATGTTGAAAGGTGCAATCATCCTGATATCTTTCAATTCCCAAGGCACAACAACAATTTCCTTTAGATTATCAATTATTAGTTTAGAATCTCCTTCGATTATCACCTTAGCATAGCCTTTGTCCTTTAGTCGGTTTATACCAGCCCACACAACTTTAGCCTTGGAAAGATTGTTTGAAGCAATGCCTAAGCCATTACCATAACCTTCAATAAAATTTCCATGATGGTCTCTTATGATTCCCCCTGCTCCAGCCAAGACTCGATTACCTTTGGAGCAACTGTCAAAGTTGCATTTAATCCAATCCACATCCGGAGGGGACCATATTGCAGTTTTTCTTATTAGCTGTTTAGCCCAACTAATGTTAGTAAGGTCCTGAGTTAATCCCCACAATTGCTTTATCCTTATTTCTTTATATGAAGGCGTATGCTTAGAAGGAGCATATTTGCTTGTGTTTATGTTTTCTTGAATCTGATGTCTTATGGCCATGCAAAGATCTTTGCTGTGTGTTTAAGCATGTTTGCAAACCAGCAAATTCAGTTTTCATGTCACCTAATGCTGATTTAATTTTATTTTTCTCAAAAAAAATGCTGTTTTTTTTAACTAGTGTAGGGTTTATCAATGGTATGAGAAAATGTTGTTTGCTTTCATTTGTAACACTACTCATTTAACGTTCAAAATGCAAGCCATTTAATTCAGTTTTCATATTATTTAATTCTAATTTTATTTTATTTTTTAAATGAATATCTTTCATTTGGATTTACTAGTGTAGAGTTTACCATTTATCAATTTATGGTATGAAGAAACTTGCGTTGCTTCAATTTACAACACTATTTATTTAATGTTTAAAATGTATTTGAATTAATGATATTGTTTAGGGTTTAAAGTGCTCATTTTATTTTTAAACATTGCTTTCTTGCATTAAAATGTATTTTTCTGATCTTAAATCTCAGATTTTCTCTTAGCATACAATGGCTTCAGGAAGTGGAAGCCAACCCACTGGAGAAAAAGGAAGCATGTCATACCAAGGCCAACTGTAGGAACCTTTATTTGTAACTACTAGGAACTAAAGATAAGTAGAGGTATCAATTGTGTCAAGTACAACCACCCGCATTTTGTTGGCCACAATGTTAAACTATGTCCCAATGCCAAGTTGCAGGTTGAATGAGAAATGAAAAGGCCCTTACTTTGACAAACCAAAATAAATTGCAGAGGATGAGGACAAATGCAGCCATAGCAGCGATCATGAATACCGACATGGCACAAGAAATAGAGGTGGATAGGAAAGATATTTTGGACTCCAATCATAGTTCATGGATTCATGGCACATCTACTTCATCTAGCTCAAGCAAAGTCCACCCACAAGGCTTCTTTGGTTCCCACAACATGCCTAGATCACAGCGTTCAATTGAACGTACATGAAACAAGGAAAAGCATGAGGAAACAAGCATGGCTTGTGCTAACTTTTGGTCCTCCAATCATTCTTTCATCATGGGAAAGAGACCATATTAGGAGAATTTAGTCATAATTGTTGATACCAAAAAATAAGCCACTTAAGAAAAGCACCTATCATTAGGACTTTATGATAATAATTGTTATGTAATTAATTAAAGTCCTAAATTTAAGAGAATTATGTGCAAAAGATTGTGCATACAAAGTAATGTAAAGTTTTATATTTAGTAGTGTATGTAGAGCTTTTCTACACATAAAGCAATGTGCAGGTTGATAATTCTAGAAGATAAATTATTGTAAAATAGAAAGATTTGCATATATTTAGATTATGTTACTAGTTCATCATGGTTTATGTCTGGATCTAGGTCCAATTCATACCTAGTCCAAATCCGAAACCAATAAATGAGGGAATATGGTCATGGTGTGATGAAGCAACTATGGGCTCATCCAAGGAAAACCCAAGATGGATCTGGCAGAACCCAAAAGAATTCAAAGTGAACCTGACTACAAAGTCATTTTTTCTAAAAAATGAAAAAATTGATCATTTTTTCACTTTGACTTTACATCCATGAATGACTTGAGAGCAAAGACACCAAATTTGGGTGTAGTATGGGCAAATGGATTGGTGGATGTTGGTTTTTCCCTTGCAAGTTCAAGTTCATCGAAGACTCATGCACCAACAAACCCCTGGATACCCTTTTCTTGCTTTCATTTATTTTGTGTGCATCCAAAAAATAGGTTTCATTCTAAGCTTCTGATAATGGTGTACATTAGATCTGTGCATGTACTCTAGATCCAAGAACATTGCTTGAACCCAGGTTTGGTGCTGATTAGGCAAGAACAAACATTTGTATTAGAACTAGCCAAGAGTGGATGAAGTGAATATGTTCATATGTCTTCACCTACAATTTGTTTCCATATATTAATACATTGAATACTAAAAATGATATGCTTTTATATTTTATTCTATAATGCTATGCTATTGGGTCCTTGTGTTATGAGTCCTATTGAATAACCAAACGGACTTGAGAGTGATAGGAGCATCAGTTCAAAGGCAGGACACCCAAGGCACAGACCTGCTGCTAGATGTACCCATTAGGCACCCAAGGCCATCCTATGATGTGTCTAGCCACTCCCAAAGGATCACACAAGCACAAGCACAATTTGGACGTGAAAAAATACTTTTAAACATAAGAAATACATTTTGATAACATCAAAAACCCTAAAACATCAATGACAACCCTAAAAGCGACCATACATTAGTTTCTATTCATTCATTTTACAATCACAAAGGATAAAAACAACCAATATCACTCCCAATTGCCATTTTTTGCATTTGTGAAGCTTGATAGATTTTTCAAAGGTGAAGGATTGCAAAGGACCCAAATATGTTTGTGAAGTGCTATTGGAGGAAGAACAAAGGATATTTACCAATCAAAGGTAGGTAATTTGTGAGACTTTTTCAAGTTTTTTAGATTTTTTATTTCAATTGTTTTAGTTTTTATTACGTTTACATAAATTGTATGGTTGTTATTGTTTTTGTTGTATTGAATATTTTTCTAAGTACATGTACTCTAGGGTTACATTTTCAATTTTTTTAATTGGTCTTATAACAGCAATCTATTCAAAATGGTTGCTAGTTCAAGTTCAATGGCCCTAGAGGCAGTTAGACAATTCAAATATGATCAAACATCACCTCTATAGAAATATGTTATAGTGATTTAAAAACTTCCAAGAGGTGGGGCTTTTCTTTGGTGTCGTAGTCATTGCAGGGTTGAGTATAAAAGCTTGTATAGTCAAGTGAAGACTCAATTAAATGTTGTGACCAGCCATGGAATTAAGGTTTGTCAAGGGCTGAACAAGAAAGGGTTGCCAAAGGAACAAATAATAGCAAATATTAGAGAAGAAGAAGAAGTTGACACTATGAGTGAGCAAAATTAGAATTTCATCCTTTACAAAAGAAATGATCAAGAAGCCACCAATAGGGGCTCTAATACTAGTTGGATGGATCCTTTCTTGAAGACATCATCTATTCAATAAGATTCCTCTTTTTCTTCCCACAAAAGGGGCCCACTGGAGAATGCATTTCAAAATGAGGTGAGGGACAATGCAGATGAACACATTGCACATTGCATTTGTGCCAATGGTTTTCCTTTCAACCTAGTGAGGTCACCATATCGGTGGGAAATGGTGATGAAAATCAGTGAGATCACCATAATTACTATTTTTTTAATTTTGTATTGATTTGACATTTTTTTTGTTATAGGCAAAATGAGGAATTTTGAAAGGGCCCCAACCTTTTACAAAGACCACAAAAGACACATCAAAGAAGCCCATAGAATGTTGAGGAACAACAAGGAATAGACGGAACAAAGGTTGAAAAACAACAGCAAACCATTAGCACCCCACAAGCACCCCACAAGCAGGGCAAGAAAAACAAACTCAAGGCAAACCACCCAATAACAACAATAGATCCACCTACTCAAAGCAGCTTGAAGCCATAGCGCTTCAAGGAACTTTGTATCCTCCTAACAACCCTATCCTTTGACTTAATTGAACCAGTTCCCTTTCTACTATTATTCAACTTTTTAAGAGTCAAGCTTGAATCCGAATTAGACTAGACTACTTCTTAGATGGATCCATCTTCCTATTTTCCTTGTTAGAGGACAATAAGGAGGGAAGATGCCAAGACCCAAGAGTAGGGTTGAGGACTTTTAAAGCCAAGCCCTCCCTAACAACTTCCTTCTTACAAATCCCCACCAATGGATGAGACTCACACTCAAGATCAAGATTAAGAACTTCAAATTAGACTTGTCTACAAGATGACAAATAATCCCACCATTACCCTCTAGGGGTACCTCACCCATAGCCTAAGGTAGAGAAGGTTCCTTATGATCTTTTTTCTTCCTGTGATTTTAGCTCCTTGTGATCCTACACCCAACTATAGCATGGCCTAGCCTCCTTATAAACAATTTGTTGCACCCAATCACCTAGTTTTAAGGATAAAGTGATCGAAGAGAGGAACGCCTTATTAACATCAACATGTACACAAAATCTAGCAAATAACAAGCATTGTTTGGATTTGGTCATCTCATTGACTACAATGAGTTAGCTAAGGGAGCTATAAATATATATTTATGATTTTTATATGTTTTTGTATGTACACAAAATCTAGCAAATAACAAGCATTTTTTGGATTTGGTCATCTCATTGACTACAATGAGTTAGCTGAGGGAGCTATAAATATATATTTATGATTTTTATATGTTTTTGTATGGACTAACCCAGCCTCAATTTTTTTTTGACCAACTCTATAAATTGAACCCTCAAACCAGTACCAAGATGTAACATAGTATATAAATGTGTCCTATGCATATGGGAGCAATGTAGATAGAGATAGAGTTGAAATCATAATCTATGACATGTTTTAGGAAGAAGGAAAAGGAGGTGGTTTGAGAGTTGCGCTGCCACTAACTTTGGGCAAGGGAAGCCATGTGTATGTAAAGTGTTTAGTGCAGATAAATATAAAGCTTCAAGTATTGTGCAAAATCCATGTATATGTTTGTTGTTGCACATATGTTTTAATTTGTGAGTTTAATTATGCATCTCCATAGTGGGAATCAATATTGGGTTTCAAATCCTTGTGCATTTTGGGGTAGATTGCCCTTTGGGGTGTTTGTTGATTTTTATGGATTAGCAAAACTATGTGAAAGTATTCAATTTTTGACCATTAAGGTCAGAATGCACAGTTGAGGAAAAAGACAATCAACAGCAGCATTGAGGATGCCCACTCCATATGACATGAATGTTTCGTTGATCTAAAAGGAAGTCACAAATGCAAAAACAATTCTAGGAGCAAAGGAGGTAATGATGCAAGTACGAATGCACCATACTTTCAAATGGGTAGACAAATGGAAGGAACTGCACCCTCATCAAATTTCCGGTGGCTTTGAAGGGTTAAATGGTGTTTTTAAGGTCCATAGACACCTCTAATAAGGTAAAGAATGCAAAGAGTTTGAGTTTAATGTTGGAGGAGATTGTGTTAGAGATAGGCATTGAAAATGTGGTGCAACTTGTAACAAATAATGCAATAGCATATGTGGCAATAGGAAAACTACTTCAAGAGAGGCACCCAACACTCTTTTAGACCCTTTGCACTTGCCCTTGCCTTGACTTTCTCTTGGAGGACATAAGTAAAATTGGTAGAAAAGCCACAAACATTACTAAATACATCCACAATTATCCTTGGCTTCTCAACTTGATGAGAGATTACACCAATGGGAAAAAACTTGTGTGAATAAATGACACAATTTGCAACTTCTTTACCTTGCAATGCATTTTTAATATGGTAATACCTCTGAAGCAAATGTTTGTGAGCCAAGATTCATCTTATTTAAAGAAGGTTGATGTATAAGTCGCAAAGACAATTTTTTATGATATTTTTATGAAGAGAGCTACAAAGATCATCAACGTGAATTTCAAATTTCAATTTAAATTTAAAATCGAATCCTATAAGTTCACTTTTTTTGAAGTACTTATTTTAATTATAATTTTAATTTGTTTATAGGTACCAAAGCCTTTGGTGAGGGTTTTGCACTGCATTGATGGGGAGCAAAAGTTGATGGGGTACTTTTATGAGACCATCTAAAACTATGACACAAGAAACAAAGCCAAATTTAAACCCATTGGGAGATTAGTGATCAAAGGTAAATCAACTCCAACCCATTCATGCAATAGGATACTGCCTCAACCCCAATATTTTCTTCTCAAAGTCATTCACAAATATTAATTGAGAGGTCATGGAAAGCCTCTCAACATGCATTGAGAGGATACACCTAAAGTTGAGACAAGGGACCTAATTATTGGGGAGTTGCAGAATTACAAGCAAGTTAGGGGGAAGTTCTTTTCTATGCCGCTACCTAAGGGAGAACCATCTAAGCGCAAAGTGACAAAAAATGGAATATTCACTTATAACTTACAATTGTTGCTTAGAAGTTACAATTATTGCTTACTTACAAACTTTTGAATGTTTTCTTTACAACTATTTGGTAGAAATAGGGGTGTAAATACCCAAAATCTTCAAAATTTAGCCCTCTACATTTTTGTCACCCTCGTAACACTTCTAGATGTGAGCACAACTAAATTTTATTGAAGACCTTCATCCAAAGAAGTGCAACAAGTTGACACAAAAAAGCCTTAATGATCCCATATTTGTATAATACAACCTTTAACTTTGCACAAAAAGGTGGACACAACTGCTCAAGAATCAATTAACTTGGATGAGATTGATCCGTATGGCAATAGGACATAGGATGAGGACACCCCATGTTTACAAAAGAAGAGACTACTGATTTTGAGAGGGAAGCAGAGGAGGGTGCAGCAATTGTTGTATTGGATGAGATCATGGGAGATGATGATGTTGAGCCAAAGGAGTCATTGCCTTCTAGTTTGAAGGTGCAGCCACAACCTTCTACTACAAGGGTGGAGTCACAATCAACTATGAGCAGGACCCAAACTACCAATAGAATGTGCATAGGGAAGAGAAAATTATAAATTGTTGTAACTTGCATGGATATGTAGCTTTTGATGATGATTGTGAATCATTATAATACATATCATATTTATCAAATGTTGTATTTGCATGATGATGTGATAATGTACTCATTTTGTATTCAAGTCTAATAGAAAATACTTCCCCAATGTTTTACAAACTCATGTAATTATATTTTGCATAAAATTGGTGGTTTTTTTAGGAATTTAAATTATTTTCTAAATTGCCAAGTCATCAAGTCTAAGTCAAATTTGCATCTATCAAGTTTTGATGAGTCACAATATTTTGAACTATGAAGACACCTACCTACTTGAATAAAGGGTAGTCATTCAGGTCACCACCAATCAACATACTAAATTAATGTGAGTCCCCAATTATGCAATCATTTCATAGATATGTTTATATTTACTTCATACATGTGTTTGTTAAGGTGTACAACTGTACCCTCCTGCAGATACAAACATGCCATCTCCAATATGGAGTGCAAACACCTTCACCATCAGGCCTACTAAAGATGTGAGCATAAAGACATGAATGGGTTGTAAATGGTTTACCCTCACACTAGTATGAATTGTGAGACAATGGTGATATATTACGAATTACATGCTTCAAAAGCTTTGCCAACGGGAAAGCAGGCAATGACTGTATTCTCCACCATTCCTCTCCCTGCGAACTAATTTAAGGTGCTTCTGTGTTAAGTGAGTCCCTAACGACAGTGACTTAAAAAAGCACCTCTTCAGTTTCTCAGTGATTCTAATTAACTACTTTTTGTATCATGCATTCCAAATGCCAATAACACCAAAGCAGAAAGCCAAGATGACTATTTATGAAACTAAAAGAAAAGATCACTGTCTATGAAACAAAAAGACAAGATCACTTATCCAAAAACAATGTTGGAGTGCAAAAGGCCAAGCAAGGGGGACCAAAGAAAACACAGGCCTCCTCTAGCTTGGTCTACACTCATAACTACCTCAGTTTCTCTAAGCAAAGGCTCTATTTATTTCTCAAATCAATGGATCCAAAAAAACAAGAAATCTCAATCCATAGACCCAAGCTAAGAGATACTCAACATACACTTAAGAAAGTTCACTTTCTTAATTCTGAATACCTTAATAGTCAACGAGGCTTTTCCACCCAACTAAGGCATGAACTAGCAATTTATTTGTTTCCAATGACACCCTCCATGCCTCCAGCAAAGATTGTTCTGAAATCTTTGTAACAATTCAAATCTTGGCTTGGTGCTTCTCAAAAGAGTCTTGTTTCACATGATTGTTTCTTCAAGTATAGCTTTTTGTATATCTGACTTGTCTAGGATTTTTACCACATTGGTTCATACCTATTGGTTTTTCTGACTCCTTGTTTTAGTTTTAGATGCTTTACTTTTGCTTGAAAAAGTTCCTTTTAGCAGCTCCTGGCTAACTATTTTAACTTGCACATTTGAAACCCATTGATCAACTTAGATCATTGTGGATGTTAAATAATTTTTCTTTCTTCTTAATCATAACCCTTTAGAAAAAGGAGTAAAGCCAATGTAAAATATCAAATCACCTAGTAGCATAATCCTCGTCTCAAAATGCCAAAATTGTTTTTTGTCTTGGACTCAGGATACAAGTTTAAGTGTTTTTTTTTTAAGGAAAGACACTACAATGCATGTCACTATTTAAACACTGTTTCTGATTTTCAATGGGTTCATTTTATAATGCCACATTGTTTTGCAGGTTCTCTATGTGCATTTTTTGATTGCTCTTCCATTATTTATATCGATGTCATTGGAAAATATACAAACCTATACTTCATTTATTGAGATCGGGCAGAAATAAGATGTCATTACTAATATAAGACAGAGAGCCCCATGCAATTTCCAGGACATGGAGGTCAGAACCTCCCAACTCCCAAAGAAGCAAAGCAATATCTCTGGTGGAGATGCTGCACCAAGATAGAGATGTTCCCCCAAATTTTCTGAATCAACAACAGTACCCCCCTCAGATCTCATAATAAGTTTAGCATCACAATAATAAAAAAATCCTCATTTTCAACACCTTGAAGAGGGCAAAGTCTGCAAATTAATCTTCTTAAGTGGAAAGACAGATGGTCCTAAAGTAAGGCTAATCTAAGCACATTCTCATATCCTAGAGGAAATCTACAGCTGTCCAACTAGTGTTGCAGAAGAATAAACTAGATCAAAAGTACTGTGAACTGAAATATGCAAGAATGTTATACATTTCAGGGCAACTTATGGTTGGGAAGAAAGGGAGCTGAGCCCAGAGTCGTCTAGATGGAATATCAATAAAGGTCTGATAATTTCTATGTTACTCTTCTCAGTTGAGGAAAAAATTGAGGAGCATCCAAGGAATTTTTCAAGGAAGAAAATTTGATGGAAATACTCAGAATCAAAAGGCCTAGGACAGAATGGGAAGCAAGATTCTTGGAGAGGCAACGATCATGAAAAGAAGCCCATTCTACTAGAAGTCAAATCGCCTATGAACCAGAACCTATGAGGGTACAAAATGAGTCCAAGGATGATTGGAAGGTAGAGCACACGTACCAAACCCAACTTCAAATGCCCTGGGGAAAGAACTCTTACACTGGATCATGAACTGAAACCTAGAACATTATAGTCTATACTTCGTCCTCTAGCACAAGGTGACGTACCCAAAGAAAAGTGTGTTTAATGAATATATCAAAAAGATGATTTCTTGTTAATGGACCAAAAGCACAAGCTCTATAGTACTATTAAATAGGCATATACCTTACAACTTACAAATCTGTGAATCGGAAGTTTTTCTCAAGCTAAATGAAAAGCCAATTATCTATACACCTCAATAAGTATAACTTATAAAGCTCAATTCCTCTATGAAAGTGAAATGATATTTTGGGTAACATTTGGAGGTGTTGGCCACTACCTTCGTTTTACCAAGGTTGAAAAATATAACAAAAGGAAGCTAGAGAGTCCAACATAATCTAGAAAGCAGTGGGCAAGAAAAGTACCTACATCAACAAAGCAAGATGTGGTACAAGGCACAACTACCACCAAAATCTAGTCCCTCCCTAAGAAACTATTCCTTCTAACAAATGTACATCCCATAGTTGAAAAACTCGGACTCGGCAATAACTCGGCAGACCCAAAAAATTTTAAAACTCGGGACTCGGCAAAAACTCGGGGAAAAACTCGGCAATAACTCGGCAAATTTATCGAACATTTGAAAATACACAATTTTTAAAATATTCTTAAAAACTACACATATAAACTAAATTTTTAGAACATATTACTTATTTTATCATATATAAATCAAAATTAGAGTTTAATAATAGTCATTCTGGTTAATATTTAATAATAACATTTTAATTAATTATTTTTTTATTTATTGATTTCTAATCATTAAAAATTTAGAAGATTGGAAATAATAACTCTTAGTCATTTTGGAAATAAAAGTTTTTAACTCTTATTGATTTAATATTTAATAATAACTTTTTTAATTTATTTATTGATTTGTAATCATTCATTATTTTAATTTAAAGATTTGATTTAATAATAACTCTTATATAATATATTATTTATTTTTTACAAATATATTAAATTATAAGTTTTGGAAATAAAATAAATTAAATTTTTTCAATTTTTTAAATACTTAAATGATAAAATAAAAAATAATATATTAATTTTTTTTACAAATATTCTTAACTCTTATAAAATATTTAATTATATTTTACAAATATATTAAATTATAAGTTTTGGAAATAAAATAAATTAAAAATTTTCAATTTTTCAAATGCTAAATGATAAACTTATATAATATATTAATTTTTTTTACAAACATTCTTAAAATCTTATAAATTTTTAATATTTAAATTTCAAACTTTTAGTATTTACTATTTACAAATCAATAAATTTAAAAAAAAATAAACATACGCTTTATGTTTTACGATTTATTCAGAAATACGGTAAGAAATAATTAATTTTTATGTTTTATTTAATTTTCAAGATGTATGAGTTTACCTTTTATAAATTTATTTAATCGATCATATGAGTTTCTTCAGAAAAATCAATAAATTTTTAAAAAAATTATTAAAAAAAACAATGAAATATGCCAGAAATCAATCGACCTGGAGTTTTATTTTTTGCAGAAATCGATCATGGTGTTTACTGTTTATGATTTTTTCCAGAAATGAGGTCGCGTTTTTTTAAAAAACCTACGTTTTTTTCTTCCTTCGCCGTTTTTTTCTCTCTGCCCTCGTCTCCTGTCGTTTTTCTTCTGAATCTAAATAATACGAGTTTGCAAGTGATGGCGGATGCTTTATCATTATGTTTATGCGAAAAAATTTAGGGCAAACAAAAATAAAATCAATGCCTTATTTTTTAACCGCGTTTTTCTCTACAAGTCGCGATTTTCTGCGTTTTCTTCATGAATAAATCGCCGCGCGTTTTACTTTATACTCGGCTGCGAGTTATTGAGCGATTTACTCGCCCAGCACATTTCAGAACGATTACTCGCGAGTATTGCGAGTTTTTGGCGATTTTTTCAACTATGGTACATCCCACATGAAATTGGTGAAAATAGCTTCAAATTTTCACCCAAAGGGCACTCTTGATAAGATCAAAAGTCCTCATGTTGTACGAGAGTGGCTCGCCACTAATTTGAGCGTAGATGATAAATACTCTACAAATTAGCAAACCAAATGGTGCCAGTAGTTAGCTACTCTTATCATTGTAATTGAGTCTTGATGTACATATACAACTATGTATAATAGCTTCATTCTTCATGCTTCGCAATTCAAGCATACACAAGAAAGCTCCATAGTTTCTCATGCTAAAGCACATGGGTATTCTAAGTCTCACTATTTAATCTTTCTATCATCCATGAACTTAACCCATTATACTAACTCCTTGTGTCTGCAAACACATGTGAATCATTGTCATTAGATTTGCATTCTACATGTTCCCATGCACACTTGAACTTTAAAATCTCTTGGTTTTGGAGAAATTAGATTATTCTAACTATAACTACCATTCTTGACAATGGAATAATCTTTCTACTTCTAGATCCAAATAAATATCATCAAAACATACGAAATGAGCGTGCAGAACATTAGGCAAGTGGTATCTATAACAATTGAACAAAAAATTAATACAATATCACATCAACATACGAATACAAAAGCCGATGATATGATATGAATCACTTCGTGATAGAATATCATCATCAAAAATTACAATTTCATTCAAGTTAGAATTTTGCATTTTTCTCTTCCCCATATAAATCCTAGTGATGGTTGAGTTCCTACTCCTCCATGCCAGTTGCAACACCAACTCTACCCACAAACTATAAGGTAATGACTCCTCAAGACCATCCTCATCCTCAGCCACAATCTCCTCTAATCCAATGCCTCCCGCTCCTATTTCTGCTGCACTTTGTCAAATCTCTCTTGTAAATAGGTTTGGATGGCCTCCTCAGCCTTGTCCATGGTGTGAAATAAGAAGCCCAATGAGTTTTGCTCCCCATCCACCAAGCCCAAAACCCTAAATAAAAACTCTTAACACATACAAACAAAATAAAGTTGCAATTGGAAATAAAATTTATATAAAATAAATAATATCTAGTAATTACAATTAAAAAATATGAAATTAAAGGATAGAGTTTAAAATTTAAACAAAAGTTTGAAGTTACCTTAACAATCTCATTAATGCTCTTCACAAAGACATCATCAAAATTGCCTTCATTACCTTCTCTCCATCTACCTTCTTCAAATAAGAAAGATCTATCTATGCTTTGCTCACAAACATCTACTTTAGAAGTGTTATCAAACTATGGATTTTATGCAATTTGATTAAGTTACTTGCAAACCTTGTGGTACCCACTCACACAAACTTCTTCCCTCAATGAACTCTCTCATCAAGTTGCGCACTCAAGGGTAATTGTAAATATATTTGATGATGTTCCTAACATCTTCCTCCCGGACTTCATCCACTCAAGTTTTCCTATGTCTTCTAGAAGAAGATCAAGGCAATACTCAACACAAGTGGTCCAAAAAAGTGATGGGTGCCTATCCTCAAGGAGTTTTCTTGTGGCCACATACATTGTTGCATTGTTTATCACCACTTGAACCACATTCTCTATGCCAACTTCTAGTACAATCTCCAACATTTTACTTAGATTCTCCACATTCTTGACTATGTTTGAGCCATTAATGGATTTCAATAACACCAATTGACCACCTAAAGCAACTAGAAAGTTGAGGTGAGTACGGTTCATTCCATCTATCCACCCATTTGATAGTATGTTGCACTAATACTTAAGACAATTTTTTTGTTCTTGCACAATTGGCTGCATATTGACATTGTTTTTCGAAGCAATTGCCCACTAAGGCATGTTGACTAGTTGCCTTGTACCCTTTCCCTACAATAGTCAAGGTTGTCCCAATATGGGCTTCTTGCCACATTGAATAGAAGATGGTTGTAATACCCAAGCATTGCACAATCCTTGTTTGCTTCCTCATGGTTATCCTGGTTCCAACCTATACCTTCATGCGCAAGCTACAAACCTAGTGTGTTATGTGGCACAAAAAAAATTTGTATACAAGTACTTAATTAAATGGACGAGTTGTGAATTTATAGACCACAACAAGAGCCCACAATATTTGTCCCTGTATCTTCTCTAATTCTCATGCCATACTGGGATTCCTTACTAATGAAATGGCTGCCTGGGTCCTTGCCTTCTCTAATATTTTTTGCTCAATCAAAGCTAGGACCACATTTATCTACCTTTCAACATCTCATTGAACACTTAGGCACAACTGAACGTTGTGCTTAGGGATCCATGCAAGTAGGTATTTGAGATTATTAATGCCTCCACTCATCTTCAATCCGCAATAGTTGCAAATGACCATTTTTGTGGTTAGTCCTGGTATGGCATGCTTCCAAGTGGCAGCTTTTCCACCATGACTTCCAATTTCTGCTGCCATTTAGATGTAATTGCAAACCCTAACATTGAAAAATCAAGATAAAGAATTTTAATCATTGCAAATCATAGCATTAAAAAAAAATTAAGAACATTTTTGTTAAGCCAAATACCATATACTAATTCAAATAGAATAGATGTGAAAAACAAATTTGGAAATTGAATCCTTACATTATCTAAGAAATCATAAATCTAATGCTAATACTGAAAAAAAATCCATACAGAAATTTCTCTCCTTCAATCCTTTCAATCATGAGCTCAAAAGACCAAATAACATTGTGAATGACAATGAAGGGGCAACAGTAGTTAAATAGGCAAATTTTTAATGTTTTTATTGCATTTGAAGGGTCTGTAACACATTTTTTGCATGTTTGCAAGGTTCAAACAAGTCTACTAAACGCAAGCAAATCAATGGCATTTACTAGGTGAGTACCTGCCATGGGCTCATAAGTGAGCGACTCACAAGTTTGTGCACACATCACTTGCTAAAGGTTTCCACTCATGAGTGAAGCGAATACTTGGTGAGAACTGATACTATGGCTGCTACCATGATGCTTAGCTCACAGTCCATGATCTATTTTCCTTTATCTTGTGCCACTATGGTAGAACTCAACATTTCTATCCTTGCAAGCAGCACTTTCTAAGTTTTCCATTCCTCAAAAGGGCATTCCTTAGTAGAGTGTCCATTGGAATTGTGTATAGTGCACCACTTGCCAATATTGGATTGCCTGTTTTATTTCTCAAGCAATGCATTCTTGGAATGATGCAAGGATCATTTTCCTTTTTGCTTTGAACTCAACTTGGCTCCAAACATGTGTTTCTTATTATATGACTTACAATACGACTTGGAGTCATCATTCTTCGCCTTCTGTTTGTTTTTTTCTTCAAACTTGCAAGCATTCACATATGCTTCATTCAAGAAGAGATATGGAAACCCATGTTAGTTAGAATGTATGATATCAAGACTGACCTATACTTCAAAATGAGATTTTGCTTTGTTTGTTTGAAATTTAATTTGGAAGTTAAAGTTGAACATATCAATATATTCTTGAATAGACTGGCCACAACATTGACAAAGTTGGGAATACTTAATACAACAGTGGTCATAGTTTCCAAAAAGGCAATACGTATTTTTCAAGACTTCTGCCGATTGTTGAATGACCTCTTAAAGACCTTTATTACTTCTAGAACATTAGATGTGTTATAAAATTTTGAGCCAATAGAGAAAATGAGTAGACAACTACTACTGGTTTGTCAAAAGCCTTAGGTACTTGAAAAACTCCCATGAACTTTGATATTTTAATAGAATATAAAAGAAAATGTATATATTTACAAAATAAGGATAAGAGAAAAAAATTGGTAAGTTTGATATTAAAAGAAATAAAAGTTAGTCTTCTTTAGAAGTTGTAAATGAAGGCACTGATGAATAAGGATCACTATGGTGTTTAAAATTCCTATAATGTCCATATCAACTCACAGTTTCATGCAAAAAAGAATAAGAAACATTATAGTTATGATTACACACCTGAAGCTTTTGCCGTCCCCATTTTAGAGCTTCTTTATGAGAACAATGATAAAGGTCAAGTTTTCCAGGGCCTTTGATTGCAGATCCTCGGTCTTCAACCTGCAATTGCCAAGAATTCTGTTTTATTCTTTTGTTCTAGTGTTTTGGGAGTTATTCTGTACTTCTGTGTAAATTTCTCAATAGATTGTAAACCGATGCTTTGTTAGCTATGGATTATCTTCCAAAGAAGGAATATTTTAACTTCATTTGCCTTACTACTTCAAAGAAGACAAACAAAATTTCAAACTATAATGTATTTGGCTCCAATTTTATAATTAGATATGAAAACAGATGCAAAAGCTTAAATTCCTGTAAAGAAGGATGCACCAATAGACATAAAGAATGGTCCGAGAACTCATCTCTGCGTAATTTACTTGTTTGATCAGAAACTTTAACCGTGGTTCTTGCACTCCAGTTCAATGCTAAAAACCATGTTCAAAAAAAGTTCTTGTTTTCTAGACATAAACTTAGTGGTGTTAAAGAATAAAATAGAACTCAAATTTTTTTCTTCAGTAAATTTGAAAAAAAACACTAAGTTTATCTGCCAATTAAGTATGACCCACACAAAAGTGATTTGTACACATTAATGGCCACAATTGCATGCATTAAAAATAATATGTGCCACAATTGAATAATCTATATTATGCAAAAACACAATTTAAGCGTCTGGGTGGAAACATATAAGTATTTTGAAGGTGTAGGGTACCTTGTGGATACCCCATCCCTTTTAGTTTTTCTTCTTTTCTTTCCATATTTTTTTTAAATGTTGCCCACCATCAAGGAACGGGATTTCTGGGCATTTGACTGCCATTTCCAGGATGTACCTCGATCAGCAGGGAGATTGGGAACAATCCAAGGACATTTCCAAGGCATCCCCGAATCCCCAAAATGTGATAGGGATCAGAATACCTGGAAAAGACGCAGGGTCATGTCCCTATGTGTGCATGTATTTTGTTATTTAACATTATGGTTCTCATTTTGCATGAAATAGACATGTATTTACATGTAATATTTAAAGTAGAAAAAATTTTAGCTGGTTTATCTTCTATGTATAATTTCTAATTAGTGCATCAGTGAACTCTATCACCAATGAAAATAGGCAGTTGTGCATATTTTACTATGTATTACACGAGAGTATGAGCATAGTGCAACATTTGCTAACATCATAACATGGCAAGAATAAACACATCATTAAAGCTTCATTGGGTCCAAACATTCTTCATGAACCAAAATAGGTAGCAGACTTTCCTCAAGCCATGCATCTTTCTAATAAAATCAACAAAATACTAGATTTTCCAACCATGATGGTCCACCATTTTTTCTATCCGCTGTTTCAACTCACCATCTTCCAAAAATGCCTCTTCCACTTGCTCAGACAGTAATTCCTGTTCAGTACAATATGCTTCCCTAGCAGGTACATCAAATTTTACTGCTTCTGGCTGAAGTCCTCAGATCCCAAATCCATTTCTGCAAACCAAAAAACCAGCTATTGCTCCAGCCTATCTGGGGTTTCAACCTCCAACCTCTTCCTTTGCACATGCTGCTTGAATTGATCAATTTTTAAGACTGGCAATTGTAATAGCCACTTTATTGAGAGAATCAAACAAACTGAAAGAAATAGGTTTCTTGAACACCAGTACAAATGGCTTGGGTTTTGACCTTGGTGAATGACTTGAAGACCTAATAGATACTTGTTTTAACCCCAAAACTTTGAAAGATATTAAAACATTATAAATAAAAGATTTTATAGGTTGTGTTTTAAATTATTGATTATGTGCAAATCAGCTAATATGTAGATTGTAATAGAATTAAATTAGGAAAGGCAATAAGGTACCTGTCCCCAGCCATATCCAGGGATGAACATCCTTGTTCCAAATGGGTAGAAATCTGTATCTGCAGCTATTGTTCCATGTCTCGGAAAAAATTGCCATGGTAACAATATTCGACTTGGCAATTTCTTATACTGCATTAAGCTCAGCTTTGAGAATATTGGTGGTCTGGCCTGGTAAAGCAAAACAACAATGCTTCTTGGTCATTTTCTTAAACATAAATTACCTTAGAATTCACATCAATGCAATTTCAAACAACATCACCAAAATTGTGGGAAAATGTAAAGTTTGAACACAAGTACATTTGCATTATGAAAACTTCTAAAGCCAGAAGTTGAATTGATAAAATATTCATTCAAAAAAGACTATAAAATCAGAAACTCAAGTTCACTGTTAAAATAACCTAGAATTGAAGTATATCAAGCAAATCGGCTATCATTTAAAATCAAACTTTATTGAATGTGTCTATTAATACAGACAACTAAGCACACATCCTGTGTATTTACAAACACAATGTAGATGATGGAATATATCATGGTTTTTCTATTAAGAAGAGATCATCTACATTCCATCCATGTGTTCCAAGTTTACCATGATTTTGTTTTAAAATGAATGAAATAATAGATAACAAACTGGATCAATGGAAATAGTCATATAAGTTAAAAATCCTCCCCATTTCATGTCGACAAGTGGTCATGAAGCCACAAGTTCAGTTGGTTTCCAGATTTGAAAAGTTCCTCGATTCTTATTATATAAATATGACCATTCATATTCAAGATGTGATTTGTTTTCTCTTACATGCAAACTCTTTTCTCCTTAGACAAACCATTACTGCAATAGATTGAAGCCATCATGATGTAGGTTAAGGCAGAATCCGCCTCTGCACTTGTCAGAACAAGATTCATGCCAAACATAGAATTATTTAATATTTTACTATCAAGGTCCTAGCAAAGTAGATGATTCTTCAAATGAGTTACCCACACTCATTTACAATTCAAGATTCAAGGACTCTGACTACTTTGCTCTGACCTTAACCTAGCCCCAGAAGCAACACAAATAGATGACTTCACCCTGAATTGGAAAATAAAGGACCTTTTGTCTTCACTTGCTGACAGAACTTATCCACCCAATGGCTTGCTCTATAATGCATTCTCAGATGTTCTCTTCTAGAACCTTGCAGCATTGAAACCAACAACCTCTCAATGTCTCATTTGACAAATTATATTGCATCTGCTTTTGTTTATAGCTTTCGCACTTGATTGGCATGATTACCAATTGGAGGGATAATCTGCCCCAAGTTTGCCACTTCTGGTATTTCAATTCAATTATCTTTTTTGAGACTTTAGTATCTGCATCTTCCATTTGATCTCTACATATATTCTCTTGCCCTAAGAATGATGATCTCTCTCATATAGTCATTCTTCTTGATTCATGATGCTGATTAATATATGTATCTACATCCCAGCTGTGGCAGATATAATAGATCCATCCTAGATTATCTATATCACATGCAATCATCTGCTTTGGACCACATTGTTCTCTAGTTTACTTCTGAAATTTTTTGAATATTCTAGAGATGGTTGGTAGCTCACTTGTCTCTAATAACATATCAGTTGGTGACTTAACTTCTTTACCTGATGTGCCAAGCCATGTCATGTCATCTTTGTTAACTTGTTATTCCTTCAATGTTATAGTCATAGTTATCTGATGTTTTTAGGGGGTACCATTTAAAAAATAATAAATTAGATGGTTATGTTTCTGATACAAAATTCCATCCAGAGACTGACTCCAAAAAGCAAGCTAAAACAGTACACCAAAAAAAGAAAACTCATAACTTAAATCTGTAACTAAAAGACCAGAGTAAAAGGTCCAAATTAGAGCCCTTAATGATACTGCCATGACAAACAAGCCATCAGTTACATTACATTGTGTCTCCTAATATAAGTGAGAATCTTCAAAAAAAAGTACAAAACTAAATTAAACTAGGTGCAACGATTTGCCTATTTTAAACAGAACTAACAACTATTAGTTTGTCTATAATCTATCTAATACCCGCCTTGATGACTAAAGCAGACACAAACCCAACTCTAAATTTTGGCAAATATATTTCTGCCAAGCAGTTGAGTCATTAATGTCATCAACCAGTTCCTTCGTAGAACAACTATTAGTTTGTCTATAATCTATCTAATACCCGCCTTGATGACTAAAGCAGACACAAACCCAACTCTAAATTTTGGCAAATATATTTCTGCCAAGCAGTTGAGTCATTAATGTCATCAACCAGTTCCTTCGTAGGACAACAATAACAACAAACATCTTCATTATCAACCAATGTCGAATGTAACAATTATGAACTTTAATATGCTTGATTATGGCATGAAAAATTAAGTTATTCGCCATCTTGAGCACACTCTAATTATCACAGAAAAGCAAGGTTGGTGTTATTTGGTCAAGTTGAAGATTGAACAAGATCCTCCACAATCACACAGCCTCGCAACTTGTACTAACAACTGCATTTATTTTGCTTCTGGAAAATAAAGCAACTATATGTTGCAGCTTCTCTACCAAAAAATTGTTCTAGATCCAATACTAAAAACAGAATTGTGAATTTGCTAGTATCAATTGATTCAACCCAATCAAAATTAGTACATTTCAATAGCATGAAGTCTGCAGATCCCTAATGCCAAAGTCAAGAGTTCATTTGACATACTAATAACTCATTTTGTAGCTTGCCAATGTTTTTCTTGTGGTTCAGACAAAATCGAGAAAGGCATCTCACTGCAAATCATAGCTTCAAAAGAGCAGTGGTAAGATAAACCAAACTACCCACCAATTGACAATACAGAGACTCATTCACCAGTGGAGAGTTAGTGTAAATTGGGAGCTTTATCCAAAGTTCCATAGATGTAGATGTTAGATTACACAGAGTCATCTTGAACTTTTATAGAAGTGCTTTGGCATAATTAGTTTGTGATACAAAAAATAGCATGATCAAGTAGCTGAAATTCTGCATCTAAGCAATAATTAAGTAGACCAAGATCTATTGTGTCAATAACAAAACAAATATGAGATTTCACCTATCAATTACAATTGGCCCTGCTTTCAGTCATGGTAGGATCATTGACATAACAGAATCATTATCATTTATCAGTATGTGATCACCACAGGTATTAATATAGAGATTAGGATCAAAATTACTTCTTCTAAAATTCTGAATATATATGAAGTTGATCAATTTTAAAATCACAGGCTTCAAGAAACTGCCTAAGTCCATATAAGGACTTCAGCAACCTGTAAAACAAATGTTCTTTTTCCAAGAACCTAAAATCCTTGTGGCTAAACAATGTAGGCCTCATCTACAAAATCTTCATCAAGGAGGCACGGGCACCTTTAAGATTCATTTGATATACCCTTCATCCAAATCAAGCTGCAATTGAGATAACCAGCCAAAGGGTTAACATCTTTGCATTAGCGCAAAAGGATTCTTCATAATCTACCGTTCCTAATATGCATATCCTTTAGCAACAAGTCAAGCTCTGTAGTTGTCCAAGACTCCAAAGAACTATCTAATTTACATTTGACCTTATAAACCCATTTACAACCAATGGGCTTCTTCCCTTAGGATAATTCAAACAAAACCCCAAGTCTTATTTTGCATTGAGGCCTCACATTCCCCTTCATGCAAGCTTCCCATTCAAGCTTTCCCTTGGCTTTATCATGTGTGCTAGGTTCAAATACCTGCAAAACAGCAGAAGTAAGCAAATTTTACTCACCACTCTATACAAGTTGTTTCCCAATCATGTAAACTGGCCTTCCATTGGCTTAACAATTCATCCTCCCACATCTTTTACTGTGGTATAATAGCACGCCAGCCTCCATCATTGGCTCCTGTATGAAATCTAGGTATCATTGGGTTCTTCATCAAATTTCCTGCAAAATTTGACCCCTCTGATGTTCCCAACTCTAAGCCTTGTTCTATTTCCACACCAGAACTTGTTTCAAGTTTATCAAGAGTAGTTTCCCATACAATACTATATGTAGAAATCTCATCATCCAAGAAGAAAGATATCTTCTCATCAACAACATCTTTACTAACAATAATTTTGTTCATAGAAACATCAAGTAACCTGTATGTCACTAACTACTCAGTTACTCACTATTGCCAACAAACATATATGTTTTGCTCTTTGCATCTAACTTGCTTCCCTTTTCTGCAAGAATCGATGCAAAAGAAACACAACCAAAGACTTACCAATGATGTCATGCCTAACCATGCTTCCATGGGAGTGAGATTCTACAATGCTTTCCAAGTACTCTGGTTATGGATTAAATCATTGTATTCATAGTTTCGCTAAGTACTAATATGATACATTCCAAGTGTGCACCATACACCTTATTGCCATCTCCATAACCATCCTACTCTATCCCACAACTCAATTTCATTATGGAGTGTGAAAGGTAGTATATTTAGAGTGTTATGGTAATCTCATTGCATAAAAAAACATGCAATGCATCATTGGGTCATGAATGATTGATAGCAGCCAAAGCCAATCCTAATAGGAAAAAAATATACTCTCCATTGAAAATAAGGGCAGCAAATATATAATTAATTTGAGGAGTTAGGCAGTAAGTGATGAAGTAACTTCCTTAGATTCATCAGATTTGGAGTCACGAGAAGGGTGGCCAAAGAAAAGTAAGGAAGGCTCAAATCATCTAAATGCCAAATGAGTCTTGAAGCTGCATCCACACTGTAAAGATTAAACAAACTCCCTCAACAGTTTGTTCCATTGGCAAATATAAGACTATGAAGTATTTCAGCCTAAATGCACTTTTATTGAACTAATGGAGATTAACGAGGAACAGCAAGTAGGAGAGAAAAAGAAGTAAAAGAAAATACAAAAAACTATCATCAAAGGACCAAGGTAATTAATATGTTTGACTACAATCTTGAATTCCAGCCAACCTACAAGAAACTAAACTAGCTGAAGGAGAAGGAATACAAAGAGGTACAATTAGATTTAGGAAAGCAAAACAACATGTATTTCAAATTCAATAAGCAGTTGTTGCCCAAAGGAAGGCTATAGAGGACCTCATCCTTGCATGTTGTCAAATCATCAAAATCAATTAATTTTCAAAACCTCTTTGTCCAGCACCCCACTACGAAACAATGCATCAATTGTATGACAAACAATAGCAACACCTATCAAACGACCCCCAACAAATTTCTTCACAACAATGGATCCCACCCTATCGTCTATCATTGTACAACATGTAGTAAACTCAGCAAATTTATCTAATGTACATCACATTTAAGCATGCACCACCTTAAGTGCACAACTTTGAGGTTCCAATGCATGGTCATCTTCCATCATACAACACTATAGTCATCCTTCATTGTATGATGAAGCAGTCATCCCCATTGTACAGCCATCCAAAGTTCAAACACATTGTACGATCATACTCCATCATACAATAGGTTGCAAATCCCACTGTACAATTGTAATGTCCCCATTTTCAAGTTCTCTAGCAATGCTGTTGTCACTGACCTTTTGGGTTCGTGTCAGCATGTTCTGAATAAATTGAGGTTACCAATGAGCTTTTGTGGGTTTTTTTGGGTCCTTTCCAACAGAATGGCTATTTTTAGCAGTGGTTATTTTTAGTAAGTTCCAGTTGGGCTCCGATTTGGTTGGATTGGGAGATTGGACTCACTATTTTTAGCAAATTGCTTTTTTTAGTAAGTGTTTATTTTAGCACCTCAACTGGCATCTATTCCTCTTTCAATCAGTACAGTGCTTTCCAATTATGGCCTTGGTGAGTTCTAATGGTGGATGGATTAATATTTGATTATTATCACTTAAGTTTTTAATGTTGCTTTACAACTTAAGTGAGAGGGGCATGGGTTAATGAAGTGTACCCCTTGGCCTAGTAAGGTGACGTTTTTAAAAGAGGGCCAATTTTTCTCCTTGTGCGGTGCCTAAAAGGGAGGTTATTTATCATTTTTTAAGGCTAACGTTATGCCTCATAAGGTGGGACGCCTAGTTGGGACTTAAATGTTAATTTTTTTTTAAAATGAAAAGTGAAATTTTGTAGGCAAAAAGTTGGACGCCCCTCTTGTGGTAATTTCATGTCATTTCATAAAGTGAAATGAGAGGGAAAAATATTCATATTCAAATTCAAATTCAAGTTGCCCTAATTCTTCCCTCACTTTATAAATATGAGTTTGAACTCTCATTTGGTCATGCATGTTTTGACAACTTAAGGAGATGCTGCTAGAATGAGCTCAAAGAGTTCTTCCTTTGCTAGTTGATGTAATGTCCCCTGTCCTAATTTGCCCTCGAATTCGTCTATGAGTCACAATTTCCACAAACTAGGATTAGGGCTTTCACCTTGTCAAATGAATAGCTCCTTGATGATGTAATCTAGAATTGAAAACCTGCATTAAATCCATGAACAACATTCCCAAACATGCATATATACATTTGTTAGCATTAATCTATGGTAACACATTTATAGACTAACAATAATGCAACCTATTGTGAACTAGGAGGAGTAACATGGGTGGGTCCGCCCAAAGCCATTTGCCAAGAGGTTGTATACCACAACTCTCCCTATTGGCGACTTGTACCTGCTTTCCCCATCCATGTCAAAACCTCAAAAGACACTTCGCCCATTTGTGGGAACAGGTGAAGCTTACAAGCAATCTTGGCACTTCCACCCCTCCATGGCTCATCACTTCCCTTGGATCGGGTGGACTGTAAATGGAATGCAATGCTCTTCTCAAGCCCCTTCCCACCAATAGACAATCAAGTAGATCATATATTCTATCACAAGAAGTTATTCATTAAATACTCTTATCAACATATAGGCAATATGCATACAGATGTAAACAACGAGTTGTAGAAGAATAGTAGTCTAGGGGATGAACTGGACAGATGCATCCTTGGTCTCCTAGTATGTATGTTTCTTCTCCTTAATCGATGATTTGTCTTAACACTTAGAGGATATCGTTAGGGTAGATCAAACAAATAAGAATCTATCATACTTAGATTAAAGAATCGTAATTACTTCTAAGGTTCAATAATAGCTGAAAGCATCATTATTGCATAATCATACACTATCAATCTACGTACTTATATTTTATCATATATACTTATATATACTTAGCTTACTTCCCTTGTTATTGACTTATCCTTTGCCTTCATATATTTCTCCTCGAGCCAACTTCTTGTTCATCATACTCTTTCCTCCAAATCTAAGATATCGTATTAATGTTCTGATGCTATATGAATGTTGATCTCCTTCTTATGTCTATATATATATCTCCCAATCTCTGTTTACATGACTTGCTGCTCCTTTCTCCCCACTCTGATTTCTCATGGTAATTTTTGTTTTGTGTTCCAAAATATCCTCTTATCCCACCACATTCTGATCTTGAACTGTGGTAGATTTCTTCCCTGTTCAAAATATATTATTATCTCTTTCCATCGATCATGTCATATTAAGTTATCTGCTGTTCACAGGCATAGTCAGATTTCTTATTCTTTTCCCTTATATCCCATCATACATCTGTATTTCATATCTGTTCTTAAAGGATATTCCCCATCTAATATTCTGCATTAGTATTCATTTTATATATCTTCTTTTTCAGATTTATACTTGTAACTTATATGTTCTGGTGGTGAATTCTTTTCATTCCAAAAACCTGAAGTTCCTTCTTACGATTGTCAATTTATAAATTATTTATACTGTCTTGATCGCTGCCCCTATTCCTTCATAAGAGGTGCGAACTCCTTCCAAGGAGTCACCCTTATTCAAAGGGAGGTGTCCTAATGAGACCATCTTCACTCTAATCATAATTACTACAAATGTATATATTTCTTCCTTATATTAAGTGCTGCTTTTCTCCAATAAAGCCACTAGTTTTTAGTAACGTTTTAATTGCTATTAATAAAATCACCCCTTTCTTGGCAAATATTAATCACCACTTATTTTATTCTTTGTTTATAAACTTCTTGTTACTATTCGCTGCATTCCATAAGGCAACCACTGCCTTATTCACTGCCCATTGATCAGTATTTATTTCTTTAATACATTATTTCTTAATATTTATTATGTATTTTAATATTTATAATATTATATTATAATGTTTATAATTATAATAATATTTTAATATTTATATTTATATTGTCATATCTGATCATTATAATTATATAATATTAAATTGTTAATATTCCTTTTTATATTTTAATATATATTTTGTTATTTATTTATTTGAATTATAATACTATCATTTTTGGGGGCATGACAGTTGAGGACGAAAACCCTCTTCTTGGTTGCTAATTTCAGTGATGAAATATCCACCATAGCTGGTTGATGCTTTTGGTTTGTTATTTGACAACGATTTTGGCTTGGATTGATGATTTGGATTTGAAGAAGATGAAGATTTACAAAGTTTTTCTTATATGGGTGTCTAGTTTTTGGCGCAGTGTGAGCTTTCTTGGAGTGCTGTTCAAGTTTGGTAGTGATTAGATACTTTTCAGTGTGCTGGTGTGCTTTTTCTGAGATACTGGAAAGCAAAAAAAGGTTCATAGATCAGTGGGACTGCTGAGTATTATTCTGGGTATTTTTTATATTGCATTCCTCTGTGTTGGGCGCCATCTTTTGAGCCATCACATGTGGGTTTGACAAAGGATTGAATTTTCTAAGGCAAATCGCCCTTAAGGCAGGTGCCATTCTTCTTTGGACACGTGGGTTTTGCTGGTCACACAAATCTGCACTTTTTGGGTGTGGCTTTCCCTATGTATTAAATCTGCATTGATTGGTTGTTGGCTCTAAGTTATTTGGAGGAGTTTGGAGAAGTTTGTTGATCATCTAAAGGTCTGAAAATACACATTTTAGCTTTGTAATCAGGTCTGCAATAATTTTTGCAAGTCTAATTTCAGTTTTTTAGTTTAATGCAAATCTGATTTGTAATGGTGTTCAATATGATTTGATGCAAAGAAATGTTTATTCTCTTTTTATGCAATGGTATTCAACGAAATAAGCCCCTTAATTTTTTCTTTATTTTTAAGTATCAATTACAATGCAACACACACCCGTTAAGGTTAGCTCCAAAACCAAAACGATGCGGAATAGTAACTCTAACCAAGAATGCGCCCTAAAACCACTGAAGGAAGAGGGGCGGGCATATGGTCAAAGGATCCCTAGGATCTAAATAACTCAATACTGAAATTGATTACAACTGGAAAGTAAAATATATAACTCAACGCCAAGAATGTGCACACAAGATCCTTTTGAAGGCGAGGTGCTAACATATGGCGGAGTACTTATTACAAAACTGAAAGAACTTAGGCGGTGAACCAGCCATAAAGATTTCCGCTCAACCACTTAAACAGTGGGGGGAAAACTACAAACAATTCAACTAATTCATCTGCTGCAGCGAGCATCCACTCTTGAGTGGGAATTCTCCACTTTTCACTGGGTACAATGAGAGTTACAAAGTTTATTCTCCACACTGGCAGTAAACCATCCAAGGGTAATTAATGTTTTGCATTATAATCACAAAGTAAATGCAGCAATATTATTAACTGGATTAGTACTACTAATTCACAGCCTTACAATGCAAATTAACCGCAATTTACAAAGTGCTACAATTGAAAAATAAGCTAATGATAGAAAGGTTGATACAGTACTACGGTAACCAACTTACAATGAGCCTCTTACAATGAATTTTGAATAGAAATCTGCTTCAAACTTCTGCAAAGATTATGCTATATCTCTGATTGCAAATGTGAGTTGGATGACCAAGAAATAAAGCATGATAAGTGAAATAATCAGGTCTGATTTCCAAACCAGCAAACTAAAATAACCAGACCAGCAACTAAACCATTCACTAAGTTATTCAAATCTTCTTTCAAAATGCTTTTATCTCCTTCAAATTGCATACACATGAACTAGAAGCTTAAACACCCAATAATTAAGCATAACTTGGAAAGAGCAAAGTCTGTTCTAGAATTCCAATGAACCAAAAGCAGACCAGCAAGCAACAATCATTCAAATGCTTATTTCACTCACCAAATCTCCAACAAAGCTCTCCAAAATTTGATCACAGCTCCCAAAGGTCAAGACATCCAACATATAAAGATGTAGCAATGCAAATAAACCACCATACACCAAGCTCGAATCCCAAGGAAAGCAACATGAGAATGGTACAGCCAAGAAGAAGTACGGCCTCCTCTAGAAAATCCAAAACTACAAATTAAAATCCAATAATCTGCAAAAAGGGTCGCCCATGTACAAGGAATCCATTGCTTCATTACCCAGAACAAGAATAAAATATCTCAAGAAGTTATGAATGAAAATCATCTGCAGCCATGTATAAACCAGCAAGATGAAAACTGGAAATATCTCACCAAAACTCCACAAAAATGCTCAATATGTACTTCTAGATGAAGCACATTCTCAGTCCACCACCTAGAGAAACATAGTTTCAGGCCCGAAGAGTGGAGTAAATTTGCTAAGCTTTCCCTTAGCCGGATTCTGGATTTCAAACCAGCAGCATAACGTTATATTTTTTCCCAAAGATGAAGAACTCTTCTCAAAGCCTCAATATATAAGCTTCAATTGGCAACTGAATCACTTCAAATTCCAAGAAGTTGAATCACTTCAACTTCCAAGAGGGACGCCACCTTTAAGCATTTTACTTTTTGAAATAATAAAACTTTATTCAACCTCCCTTTAGGCATCCAAATTAATAATGCAATAATAAAGCATTTAATAAATCATTAAATGCACAATTGACCCCATAATGTCCCGTCTTTAAAAACAACATGAAGTTATCACTCCTAGGTGTGGGGTACAACTGAGTAACATAAAATTGACCGAGTATAAACTTAGTCCATTGAGATAACCAAAGCCAAACTAAAACTGAAGGATAGCAAGATGACTTGAGCTGAATTGTTGATGATGTTACTACCAAATTTAGACTTACTATAAATAGCCAATGCCAAAAATAGTAAGTTTGCTTCAAAACCATTAGAAAGCCAAACTGATCAACGGAACTACAAGGGATTGAACTGTTGCTAAACAGATACTGCTAAAAGATAGACTTGCTAAAAATAGCTATCTGCTAAAAATAGTAAGTCTGCACAACATCCTCTGAACGCCAACTAAGTAGTATCTGAAAGAGGAAACCCTAATTTTCTGCTTCAGCTTAGCCTATGGAATTCCGGAAATAGGCTAAATCCAAATGAAGAGCGTAAGGCCAAAATGGGGACATTACATTCAATGTATGCAACAAATATGACGGTTGAAACTTGAAACAAACACATTCTGCACTTCCATCTTATTCTATGAAACAACCCAAAAAAAAGTCAGGGGTGTTCATTACAGTGGTATCAGAGCCCAGAGCTACCTACTAGCCTGTGAAATTGGGGGTTGTTTGGCAGAAATATCAGTTTGCAATAGCAAAATCATGGAAGACAAAATGAAATCGTTGCTTAATTTTGAAAGGAGTATTAAAATCATAGAGTCAAACAAAAAAGAGGATGCTAGTGATAAACTTTATATCACTGGTGGAGATCTTGAGTTTTTACAACAGCATAAGGAGCTTTTGCTTTGTATGTTGGAGGTAGTGGAGGATGGTTTGTCTGTGATAGATCAATCTGAATACAAGAAAATCCTTTGGGCTATGGAGCCATCCATGACTTTTTTGACTAAGCCTATGATCATGAGACATCCTGACAAAAGGGTAAGACTTCCAGTCACCAGTTGTCTTAGTGAGATCACAAGAATTGCAGCTCCTGTGGTTCCCTACGAAGATGATATCATGAGGAAGATTCTACAGCTGATTGTTGAGAGTTTTCATGGGATACTTGATGACAAAGGTATTTCCCTGGGTAAGAGGGTTAAGATGTTGGAGTTGATGGCAAGAGCCCGAACCTATTATATTTCGCTTGATTTAGAATGTGAGGATCTAACTCTCCAGATGTTTCATTATTTCATAGCATTTATCAGCAAGGATCTTAGAGAAGATGTTTTTTCTTACATGCAAGCCATTATCGTCCAAATCATTGATGAATATGATAGTATTCCCCAGCCCCTTATATCTATGTTGTTGGCTATTATGAGGCATGAACAGGATGTTTCCATAGCTGCTTATGAGCTGGTCAAGGGAGTGTTCAAAAAATGTGAGGGAAAGCTAAAACCATTGTTGGTTATTGAGGAGGCTAATGCAGCAAAAATTGATGGAGAGCTTGCCTTGAAGCATGAGGAATATGTTACAAGACTTCAAGATGATTCTTTGATTATGGATGCAACCACTAAGGATGAAGATGTGTGCAACAAAAGTGACAAAACTGCAGCCTCGAATACACAACTAGAACTATCCTTTGAAGTTGATAACACTAGTGCAAATGATGGGCATGTTGAGAGCATATATGATGATGTTCTCCAATCAGCTAATGATGACGATTCTATATCTTATCCTAGTGATGATGTTGATGATGACTTAAGCACTTATGAGTTGGAGAGTAAATTATTCACAAGGGCAACAAATCATGAGTAAAGTGAGCACCTTTTTACTGAACAAAGCAATCAGCCTTTTAGCACTTGGATTCGGGCGTGTTGGCACCTAAGTATGGCGAGGATCCTATTTGAGATGAATTTCCTTTTGACTATAGTGTTGTTCTAACTTCATCTCCACAGTTATGCATAGAGGATGGCATTCATGATAATGTTTTTGATCTCAAAAAGAAATATGATTTCATATTGCATGTAGCTGATTTTGAGCAAAAACATAGTGGCCTTGTTGATTTGAATCCTCAACCTAATGTTCAAATGTCTCTTCTAGAAGCAAAAAATCAGATTTTGGTTGTTGATTAGTACAGGGAACAAGAGAACAAGGAAAGGGCAATTGTGATCAAACAGGTAGTGGAAGAAATTGATTGCATTAATGAGGAGTTTGATTTATTACATTGTCCCAAGAAATTAGAAAATGGGAGTTTGGATCAGCAGGAGGATAGGTTTGAGTTTGATGATAATCTTTAGTTGATTGATAACCCACTTTTTAAGATGAGCATTGATTTGGCATTTGACAATCCACTCTTTGAGATGGATGATGGAGATCTTTTTTATCTCAATGAGGAGATTGGAGTCGATCATAGGATTTGGGACCCAAGTACAATTTCCAACAATGAGGTGATGAGTCGGGATTGAAATTGTGGACAAAATTTCAAAGTTGTTACCACTATCCACTTTCCAATTAACTTACACATGACTTTAATTCTTGACACACAGATGAGTTTGTATGAATTTCCAATCCTGCAATGGAGTGTTTTGTGGTTTGCATTGAATGGTAGAGATGATCTAGTCATAGGAGATGACTTTTCAACTACTTCCATATTCACGACTCCTATGTTTTTCAAAAGGATTTCATATTGATCACCGCTGCCCTTGCCTTTCCACACTATTGATAGTGACTTCAGTCTATGGGAAGATAGATTTTGAGCTCTTGCAGACTATGGTGTAGCCGATTGTGGGAGATCTTCCGGGTACAATTCAGTTAACTTCCACTTCCACTTGGGTGAGTGATAGTTACTGTAGTCATTTCATGATGTTGATATGCATATCCCCAGATGATGCCTTCATGATTGTAGTATGTTGGGTTTGTTGGAGTACTCGAGGTTCCCCCTTTGACACTTGGAGATTAAGTGTTGATATTTTTTCAATTTGTGGCCACAAAAGTTTTCCCTGGGTGGCTAATTTTAGAGATGGTTTTGTTGACATCTTCTATACCAGCCCCATGACAATGATTGATCAGCTTCATTTTTGGGACATCATGAAGGGATATGTTGAGGTTTATGTTTAATGGTTGAGCAGATTTCCTTTTTCATTGCCCAAGTTGAGTCTAGTAGTGGGATTGTTGATATGGACTTCACTAAGATGCCTTGACAGGATATGTTTTATGGTATAGATTTCAGCCCTTTCAGGTATTCCAATTTGGATTTTGATGATGATTACTTTTGGGGGTTCCAAGAGAGGAGAGTGCAATCTGGGCGTGATGGTTTTACAATCATGATCAGAGTGGCGCAACGTCAGCATGGTGGTTCTTTCCTAAGATTGACTTGGAACCCTAGGATCACATTGGTTTGCAGTCCTGTAGCTATTGGGAATGAGAGAGCCGATGTTGACTTTCTTGAGCTTATTCCGATGGTGCCTTGGATTGGTTCCTCAAAAAGCAATTCCTTGAGGAGTTGACCAAGATTTGTAGTATTTGATTGCTCTTCTTACTGGTAGTTTTCAAGAGGTCTCTTCTACAAGCGTCCAATAGGACAATGCTTTGAGTAGATGGAGCTACAGATCTCCTAAGTTGACTTGGGACCTTGGGATCATTCTTGGTTTTAGTTTGGTTCAATTGATTGATTGTGGGGTTGTATTGCCATTGCTTGAGGACAAGCAATCTTTGGGAAGGGCGAACTGTAATGTCCCCATTTTCAAGTTCTCCAACAATGCAGTTGTCGTTGACCTTTTGGGTTCGTGTTAGCATGTTTTGAGGAGTAAATTGAGGTTAACAATGAGATTTTGTGGATTTTTCTAGGTCATTTCCAGTAGAATGGCTATTTTTAGCAGTGGCTATTTTTAGCAGTGGCTATTTTTAGTAAGTTCCGATTGGGCTCCAATTTGGTTTGATTGGGGGATTGGACTCGCTATTTTTAACAAATTGCTTTTTTTAGTAAATATTATTTTTAGCACCTCGTCTGGCCTCTATTCCTATTTCAGTCAATACAAATGCTTTCCAATTATGGCCTTGGTGAGTTCTAATGGTGTATGGATAAATATTTGATTATCATCGCTTAAGTTTTATAATGTTGCTTTATAACTTAAGTGAGGGGGGTGTGGGTTCATGAAGTGTACCCCTTGGCCTAGCGAGGCGACGTTTTTAAAAAAGGGCCAGTGTTTCTCCTTGTGTGGTGCCTAAAAGGGAGGTTATTTATCATTTTTTAAGAATAATGTTATGCCTCATAAGGTAGGATGCCTAGCTGAGACTTAAATGTTAAATTTTTTTTTAAACTGAAAAGTGAAATTTTGGAGGCAAAAAGTTGGACACCCTCTTGGGGTAATTTCATGTCATTTCATAAATTGAAATGAGAGGGAAAAATATTCATATTCAAATTCAAATTCAAGTTGCCCTAATTCTTCCCTCACTTTATTAATATGAGTTTGAACTCTCATTTGGTCATGCATGTTTTAACAACTTAAGGAGATGCTGCTGGAATGAGCTCAAAGAGTTCTTCCTTTGCTAGTTGACGATGAAAACCCTCTTCTTGGTTACTGGTTTCGGTGGTGAAATATCCACCCTAGTTGGTTGGTGCTTTTGGTTTGTTATTTGACAATGATTTTGGCTCAGATTGGTGATTTGGGTTTGAAGAAGATGAAGATTTACGAGGTTTTCTGATATGGGTGTCTAGTTTTTGGCGCGGTGTGAGCTTTCTTGGAGTGTTGTTCAAATTTGGTAGTGATTAGATGTTTTCCAATGTGCTAGTGTGCTTTTTCTCAAATACTGGAAAGCAATAAAAGGTTCATAAATCAGTGAGACTGCTGAATATCATTCTAGGTATTTTTTATATTGCATTCCTCTTTGTTGGGCGCCATCTTTTTAGCCATCACATGTGGGTTTGACGAAGGATTGAATTTTCTAAGGCAAATCGCCCTCAAGGCAGGCGCCATTCTTTTTTGGACATGCGGGTTTTGCTAATCACACAAATCTGCACTTTTTGGGTGTCAGTTTTCCTCTATGTATTAAAGCTGCATTGATTTGTTGTTGGTTCTAAGTTATTTGGAGAAGTTTGGAGAAGTTTGCTAATCATCTGAAGGTCTGAAAATACACATTTTGGCTTTGCAATCAGGTCTGCAATAATTTCTGCAAGTCTGATTTCAGTTTGTTAGTTTAATGCAAATCTGATTCGTAATGGTGTTAAATATGATTTGATGCAAAGAAATGTTTTTTTCTCTTTATATGCAATGTTATTCAATGTATGCAACAAACATGACGATTGAAACTTGAAACAAACACATTTTGCATCTCTGTCTTATTCTATGAAACAACCCAAAAAAAATCAGGGGTGTTCATTACAACAATCAACTACATCAACTGAATGCTCTGATTTCACAGTGAAATTAGAAGAATTTAAGATAGAAGTTAATGAACAACTGAAATCAAATAGTGCACCCAACATAAGACTCTCCCATGCAGTAAATTTTGAAACATGTGAAAGCACAAAATTTGCAACCATATGGTCAAATTCCTTTTCCACCATATCACCATTTGCAGCAGTCTGCAATTCAACTACATGCAGTATGATCTGCAGCAACCACCTATGGTATAGCATAAAGCTAGTCCCACTCATGCTCTCACCGTACAATCAATTGCAAAAACCATACAGCCTGCAACAAATCCTGTCACCAAACCCATTATTTTCCCTGCTGTACGGCATATGATAACAGCATCTGTTGTACACCTGGTGCCCTACATACACCCGACAGAGCTGCATATTGCACTGTATAACCTGCATTAGTCTGCCAACCTACGGTAATTGTATGGTGCTTCCAGTTGACAATAGATTCCTCTGTCATGCGGTCATTGGGAAGCATGCATAACATTGAAAACTATTGTTGGTAGTTAATTGATTCCACTGTACACTCAAATAGCTTGAATACTAAAAGTCAACTCAATTGTTTATACAGTCCAGCACAATTCATTTAGTTTACAGCCATTGGCACCTACATTCACCATACCTTGCACAAACTCCTCAATGCAATGAACACTGTGTAATCAATAAGTTCCATTTTTTATTTCCAACTGAAGAAGACTTGGAGGTTTAAAGATAGCTACACAGGCAAATCAACCTGATGAGGGTTATAGTAAGCTATATACTATGGAACATTCAGGTTTTTCTAAAGCTGTTATGGCTGCAAAACTTACAACTTCACAAGTTGCAGGGACATCCTCTCCAACAAGAAGCCCAAACTATGGACAAACACTCTGGATAAAGCAAGATGACTTGTCTAATTTATTATCTGCTTGTCGGCATAGGAATCTGCGTTTTCTTTTTGATGGGAATAATCTAGTTAGAACAATTAGAATTTGTTATATTTTGTAAGTACTTGTGTGGCTGATTTCTGTTGATTAGTTTGTGTCAGCTTTGGGTATTTGTTAATAAATAGTTGTAAATAGTTAACAATGCTTATGGTCTAACCAACAACCACTGGGCCCTCTAAATAAAATTTACATAGTCAGGAAAGGTGTCTAATTTTGTCTCCCTGTTATACATTCATTGTAACCAAACACTACCTTCAATAAAGTAATAATCAATATGGTATATACTGTTCTTATTTGTGTATATCTGCAATTGGTTGTGTAACATTATTGTAGTAAATGAATGGTAAATACATTTGTTGTAATCATGTCTGCAGTAGATTTGGATAATAATTCAAACTTGAGGTGGTAACAATGGTGATAGACGGATGAGAACTAACATCATATCGGTTGGCACAGCTTGCGAGTTTAAAGGTCTGCCTGGTAATAATAGTCAAGACAGAATTGGATTCCTAGATGAATGTTGTACACAACAAGGAGCAGAATATCTAATATACTTTCTGCGATTGAAAGTTTGTACAACAGTTATGGACCCTTATCGGAGATTTCGCAGCACTGTCTACATGTCCATTTACTTGAGAACTACTATTTTTGATGACCCATATGTCTATAGGAAAATAACTTAGATACATTCTTAGACTTGCCAATATGGAAGGTAAAGCATAAAGTTATATTTTAGGCACTTAAAAGACTTTGTGTAATAGCTTAATTAGCAATCCAGTTTGTGCTATGAACCATCTGCTTAGGCACTATAAGGGCTAAATTAGAAATGTTTCCCTAACTTTGCTTGGGTAGGAAGCAGAAGGAATGCTCTATAAAGCATACAATTAATACACCAGTAACTTACTTTGGTAAACTCAAATATAAAGAACTATAAATGATTGAATAACCAGTTATACATACAAATCTCCCACTGCCATTCTCTCTTTCACACAAACATACACAATGCAAAACATTTCTAAAAATACAACCAATTTCTGTCACAGCTAGATTTTAAAATAATTCTATTAATAGCATCAAGTGCAATTCAAAACTAAATGAGATAACCAATTATCTCTCATGTGGAATACAAAATAATCATTAAATTTTCAATTTTCTTCAGACAACTTAGTCCTTAGTTGCTTTAAAATGTGTAAAAGGGCAAGATGAATATACTACCACTACAACTTGGTCTAGTCAAGAGGAAGTATCTTTGAGCGCACAATTATTAGCTTTAAGTCTTGTAAGAATGAGAGTTGAGTTGTATTGTAATTTTTTGTGTTATACTTGCTCTATATCTCAATGTTTCTTTAATGGCTTGGAGAGATTAATATTAGTAAAGCTTAGACAAGTCATTAATGAGGCCAATATGACAGGTTGACCATGTTTGGAGCTTTCTTTCAAGAGATTTTCATGTAACATTTCAATGGTGATAAAAGAAATACAATTTAGAATAACGAAAATTAAAATTAAAATTAAATACCTGAGCAGGAACACTGCTGTCAGCAGTTAATCCATAGTAAGGCGATCCGGTCAAAGTCGATGCTGTCCAATATCTGCAAGGGAATTTATGTCAGACTCTACAACTATACACATGCACCAAAGGTCCAAAATAAGTCACCCCAGTGTTTAATTAATCACATCACCAAATATTTAATGGTCTTTCGTTCACTCAAATTTACAAAATTGTAAGATAGGCCTGGCAATAAGATTTCATAATGTCCTGTCAAATGGTTTATTTGGATACTATGGAGAAAGAAATTAGTCAACAGTTCTGAAAGGCAGAAGATGAGGCCAAAAAGTAAACGTCTATCATCGGCAATAAAGAATTATTAACATACCAAATAGACCTATAAACTGCAGAGCAAAGTTAAAAATAGGTTGTGCCATTCAACCAACTACGAGAAAGCACAGCTATGCTGTCCAAAAATTAATGGACTATATAGGCATGGAAAGTATGGACCACTAAAATAAAAAGTAGACTTAAGTGCACTCAGGTGTGCTTAAAAAGAAATTTCTGTATGCATGTGATATTCAGTACAATACTTTTTAAAATGCTCCATCTAATGAATCAGATAGAAAAATACAACAGCATGAAATCTGGCAGCTGCTGAGGGCTGTCGACTGCAAAGGGGAGAAGGCTAAGGAAAATGTGACAGCAAACAACAAGTAATAAGGTACTAACAAAGGGCCCCAAGTAGACAACCTAGGGACCTCAATATAAGCAGGGAACATAAAGAAGCGCATCTAGGGGTTGATCCTGATAGATAGTATTTTGGTTTTGGTATGTGAAGAATCTTTTGCCTTAAAAACCCCCGAGTACCAACCAAAGAGCGATTTCTGCCGCGCCTTATGCAACAAAGTATAATATGAGATATGAAACAGCAGTAGTAAACCCTATTCGACCTAGGATGATTTTTCTTTTCATTTTCACAGCAGAAAGTAAATAAAGGGGTTAGAGAATGCAATTTTTTTATTCCCAAATCTTGAAATCCCAAGTGAACATACAATGAATACAAATTTAGAATTCCAGAAACCCAAGCTGAATTCCACATGAACAACTGAAATAATCCTAGACTGATCACTGCTGTAACTTTGTAACATTCAGACATCTGCTGTGTCTGAAACTCTAAGGACAACTGAATTCTGCATGGAAAAACTGAGGCTGTAGCAATTCCCGGATTGTAACCACTAAAAAACTTGAGCAGCTATGGAAACTAAGAAACTGGAAACTGTCAAGTCCTAATTTTGAACACTCAAACAATGAAATCAAGAATAATGCAAACTGCAATTTCTGATGAAAGCTACTAATCACTGGAAATTTGAAATTCACCCAAAACTGTAAAACTCAAATTAGTAATTAGTGAAAATCCAAAATCTTAACCTTTTTTTTTTCTTAACTGGAAAGAAAGAAGTTTTTTAAAACAGCAACATGATTAGAAAATTGATCAGACATTGCAAAAAGAAATTAACTCACCTAAAGAGGTCTGGATGCCGACTGAGGCAAAATCAAGGGCAGCATAAATTCTGTGTTTGCCAAAAACAGTCTCCATAATTATGCATGGGCATAGTTCCCAGACTCAGTGAGTTGCCAAGTACTTACCAAAAGTGTACAGACCCAAGTTTTTGTGAGTTTAACTTGCTGATTTTTTGTGCCAAGCTTTTGACAAAAACAAACAAGCTTTTTGGTGAGTACTTGGTAAGTCTGATGGTTAACTAGTGTTGCGCCTCAAACATGTCAAAAACGAGGAAAAAGGCAAAAAAACACTTTAAAATGCCAATTTTTGCCTTTATAAGCCCTATTCGACCATGTTGAACACACATCAGCATTAGAGCATTCTAGAGCAGATTGGAAGGATTTTTAAGGGATTCTAAGAACACTTTTCTGAAATTTCAGATTTGCACCATTTTCTGGAATTTCGGAATTTAGCCTAATAAACATTGTTTTTTGCCTTTTAAAAAATTATGAAAATGGTGCATCCCTCAACCCAGGCTAGGGACGTTATGCATTGCCCCCAAACCCCACCAAACTGATCTAATATATTTTGTAGCTATATTTTGCATAAAATTTAATTTTTTTCAAAAATTTAAGAGTGTTTAATTTTTTTTAGTTTTTGTGGAGTCAGATATTTTTGATCTGCTGAGTCCAAGTCAAGTCCAAGTTTGCAAACTATGTGTATTGGAATTGATCCCAAAACACAGCCTACTCTTCTGCCTAAGTTCTATTTACAAGCACTTGCACCTTAACGAGGTGCAATGGTTATGCCAATAGCAATTATATGTTAAGTAATATATTACTTATTAGAGTATAAATTGAGATATGGATTAGAAGATTATATAGAACCAAATTATATGTTAAGTAATATATTAGAGAGTATAAATAGAGGTATAGATTAGAAGATATATAGAATTACAATATTGTTCTTGGATATATACTTGTATGCATTTTTGGATGAATCTTTGGCAAAAGATTGAGAATCATCTTTATTTCTTCCACCATCAATCAGTTGTTTGTATCTGATGTTGTTTTCTGCTATTTGAGCCAATTGGACGTTTGCATTTGAATTTCCTTTTCTTCCTAAGAATTAAATTAGAATAATATTCTGCACAAATCATTTGATGCATAATTGTTGTTTTCTAGTTTTTTGTAAAGTATATTAATTAAAGAAAAGTGTATATGAGGACAAATCTTATGGTGCAATATTTTTTGACCTGTAAATTACAAACATTGTAATAACTTAGTTATGAATGAGTGTTGTCTGAAACATAAAGATTAATAGAAGATTGATCCAAGTAATTTGAATTAACAAGAATAGAAGGTGTACCATTAGATAAAGTGCATGTCAACAAGTTTGAAATGCATTTATTCTCTATCTGAGTTTTCTATATGTTGCCATGATGTTCATGGACTGGTTGAATTCCTTGTTGATATTTGAATTTTCATAGTGTTATACGTTTTGTTTGGTTCAAAGTACCATCTATTGGGTTGGTAGTTGTTGGTGGATCTATTGTGTTACTGTATATAATAAATTGGTATATATGTTTATTAAATTAATTAATAAACATAGCAAACCTGATAATAGGGAGAGTAAAAATACAGATGGAGATTGCAATCAGGCAGATAAATGTTACAACTTATGACATGGGGATGTTAGTAGTTGTGATATGAATGCCCACACTTGATTTCCTAAGGTGGCAGTGATCTTTGCATGTGGTTTATGGCCTCAATTGATGGTGTGGTCTGTTGTATTGGTATTTTGATGTGGCTTTTTTGTGTTGTTCATTCTTATCAATGGCATCCTCCTCGAAGCAATGGTGTGGCAATTGGCACATTTTGGAGTCTTCTACTAAGGAGAAGGGCAAGGGGTTAGTTTGCTAGGGAAAAGCAAAACAGTGACAGCCTACGGCCTCTAGTGAGGCAATGATTGATGATTTTTTCGCCTTTCTCAACCAGGAAATCAAAAATCCAGAGTTGAGAATTTGGATGCTTAGAACCCAGGAGTTAGCTAAAGGGGATGGAGAACCATGTGTGGGGATTCGCAAGGTCATGACCAACCTATTTCTGAATCCCTGTCACACTAGGGGCAAAAGGAACATTTTTGATATGCGCAATGGTTAAGTTGTGCATTGATGTTGTTTATGGCAATGGACTCATACCTTCTTCACAGCAATATTGAAGATGTCCAACACCAAGGATGTCACGTCCCATTTTTATTTACTCATTATGGACAAAAGTATTGATGTTTAAGTAATTGGTTAAGTGTGTGCATATTTAATATTTTTGATGAATGGGTAGTTATCTATATTAATAATAAAGATAAAAATACATATTCACAAAAAAAGGATGGGTGGTAAGAAGGCACACCCCAAGAGTCACATGGGCCGAGCCCAGAAAACCAGAAGCAGAGTCACTTGGGTCTAGCCCAAAAAACCATAAACATTACAAACATATAAAAAAAGGCCATTAAGCAGCCAGAGCAGTGCCAACAGAGCCAGAGGGTCTTTGTCATCCATCTTTTTACTCCATACATAGCAAGGTCTGGAGTGATGTCAGAAGGACCCCAACCATCATCATCTTCTTTCTCTTTATCTTCTTCTTTATCCTCGCATCCAAGAGAGATTGCCAGAGCCAAACGCAAGAAACATGTTGCAGTGTCTGGCCAACCAAAACCGCTACCAAGAGCATTATCAAAGGGCCACCCAAAGGTACCACCGTCGCTCCCCACCACCCCTCCAGAGGACCACCCCAGGTCAGCTAGCGGAGGAGGAGAACGCGACCGCCGAGGAGGGCAAGAGCCACAACAAGGAGGATCCTAAGAGCGAGGATAGGCAAAACCACTCCATCATCGACCTCATGAAGGCGACCGGCTGTAGGAGGAGGTGGGCAAAGAGGGCACCCTAGCCATAGTACACGGGGCATTGCCCCAATGGTCTAGAAGCACCTAGAGGTGAGACAACTCAAGTGCAACTTTGTTTGCTTGAACTTGAATCTGCAAAAGCACATTAGAGCAAATAATAGCTTTAGAATACAAAGAAACATTTTTATCAATCTAGTTCTGAGCAAATATGCAAGCATTTCTATCTTTCCAAATACTGAAGAGGATTTCCACCCTAAAAGTGTGCCAAAGTTGGGTATACTTAGCAGGAAGCCTGGGCGAGTTGCCCAACAAAACCATGTGCCAAGAACACAGCTCCGGCTGGAATGGCCAAAAGAAGTCATGAATCCAATTCCAAAACTGTTGGGCTCTGGTACAAAACCAGAAAAGATGCTTAAAAGACTCAGCTTGCCCATAGAACAGGCAACGAGGGTCCTGGACCCCCAAGTGAACAAGTCGAGACCCCACTGGTAAGCCTTGGAAAAGAATACACCAAGCAAAGTGGGCGAGCTTAGGCTCAATACTTGCAGACCAAGTGGCAGAGAATCATTTTCGCCAAACAGACACAGAAGACTGAAGATGTTACCACTGGTTCAGACCATCAATCATATGAAAGTGCGGCAAAAGCCATAAATAGCCAAGCCTAGGATTGTAATTTCAAAAAGGGGTGTCTGGGTACCACTTCCAGTCCTTCCACCAAGGCTTGGTGCCACGAATTCCCACCTTATGAAGCATATCTACTAGAATAGCATTCACCAGACCATCATAAGTATCACGGTCCTGGTTTTGAAGTCTGTAATGGGCACAAAAATCTTCCCACAGAATAATACACATCGTGGGTCTATAAAATACGTGTTGCAAGGTCTGGATACCTTTCTTGTGAAATCTTAAAGCCTTAAGCCAAGGTGATTTGGCTAGCGGCTAAACATTACTAGCAAAGAGGGGTGACCACCACACATTCTATTGATTGAGCGAAAGCCCATCACAAAAACTAGAGCCAGCCCAATGGAGCCAAAGCTTAACAGCTTCCCAGGCTCTCCAAATGCTTTTGGCCACAAAAGTTCCCACAATTTGGACTAGTTCCTTCATAACCAGAAGGGTTTGAAAGCCAATCCCCTTCTAAGCCAATCTGTGAACAAGAAAACTGGACTGAATGCAATGCCTGAGGAGAATTTTCCAAGCTTCATCACCATTAAGAGCTCTGATTATCCATTTCACACACAAGGCAATCCCTTGCCATTGAGTAGAGAGCAGGCCAATCCCTTCAGAGTCTTTGGGCAGGCAGCAAAACTCCCAGGCAATGCGGTGAAACCCTCGATGAGTCTCAGAAGAGGCCCAAAGAAAGTCGTGCAAAAGCTTTTCAAGCTTAGCATAAGCGGCCTTCAAAGGAGCTCAACAAGAAGAGTAATAAACATGTGTAGTAGCTAAAACTTTAGAACAAATCTGAAATTTCCCAGCCAGAGAGAGAGGCTTGGTAATCCAGTAAGCCAGCTTCTACTCAATCCGAGAGAGAACTGCTTGCCACAACTCCACAGGAGAAGTCTAGAAGGCAAAGGGAATTCCCAAACGAAAAATTTCCCCTAGACCAATCCACTTCCAACCATACTGTCGAAACCAGTGAGGAATGGGCCGAATAGATTTCCTGTAGCATAAGGTTTTATGCCATTGAATGGCGAAACCAGAAGCAAGGCAGAAAATCTCAAGGCAATCCAAACCCACTTTGATATTGTTTTCCTCTTCCAGCAGAGTGAGAAAAGAGCCATCAACAAAATGGCCATTAACAAGTTGAGCCTACAAATTGGGCAAAGAAATGCCTCTAACTCATTGTTGAGAAACAGCATTAGCCAGCAAATAACCAAACCCTTCAACAGCAAGCACATAGAGTGAGGGGGCAAGCGGGCAACCCTACCTGATGGAGCAGAACAAGCCGAACGAAAGGGACTAGCGGCCATTAATGGTGATGCAAGTAGAGGCGTCTAAAAAAGCATTTAGACAGCCTGAATGAAATTAGGGCCGAACCCCAAGGCAGCAAACAAGGCGAGAATAAAGGGCCTTTCAATTGGGTTATAAGCTTTAGCAAAATAAATTTCAAGGAAAATGGCTTTTTGATTAGAGCGCTTGGCCCATTCCATTCCTTCCCAAATGGCAATGATATTATCCAAAATAAATCTGGATTTAATGAAACCAGTTTGTTCCGGGCGCACAATCTAAGGCAAGAGATGACAGATTTTCAAGGCAAGGGCTTTGGCAATGATTTTGTAGGAAACATTGAGGAGCGTGATAGGCCGCCAGTTGCAGATATCCTCGAGATCGCTAGACTTAGGTATGAACTTAATATTCCCTTTGTTGATTATGTTTCCAAGGGTTTTAGAATGAAACGCTTCAAGATAAACTTTATGCAAATCATGCCCAACACAATCCCAAAGGGCTTTGTAAAATTCACACGGGAAGCCATCAATTCTCGTGGCTTTGTCATCTGCCATGGTGTGAACAACCCCCTTCAGGTCTTCAACTGTGAGCAGTTGCTCACAAAAGGCTTTATGGGCTGAAGATAGCCTGTTTGGCACAACAACAAGACAATCCTAGAGAGCTTGTTGGCGCTCCAATGTGTAATCCTAAGCAGTAAATACCTGTTCATAATGCCTAACAAAGGCTTGGAGAATGTCAGGTAACTTAGAAAGCACCTAAGTGCCTTCTTTGATTTTTTTGATACCAAGAGAAGAGTGCTTGGCACAAAGGGCCAGAAAAAATTCTTTAAAGGCACCATCTCCGATTTTAAGCCAGTGTAGCCTAGCCTTGATTTGCGCACCTCTGGGAGCATAATTATCTGCAACTTGCTTTTTGTGCCTTAATTCCGCCACCCTAACTTATAATGAAGGGAAAAAGGGGCTAGCCGCTAGAGCCTCGGTGGCTGAGTAGAGGTTAGTCATGGTCACCTCATAAGACCTCAACGAAAGATGGCCAGCTAGCGCCCATAAATGCGAAGAAACCTTGTCATACGAGTGATGGCATCATTCCACCAAGCAATCCAACCTATATTGTGAGGTGGCCTACACTCCAAATTATAAACCGTATGAATGTGGCCCAACGTAGGCTGATGATGCAACAAAAACGTGTTTAGGAAGAACTAGGTCTTGCTAGCACGAGGCTGTCTTAACTCCCATTCAATGCGAAAAGAGATGGGGAAATGGTCTAACAACGTCGCATCCACTAACGGCTTAACTGGAAGTGAAGAACTGTCAAAGGAGAAAAAAGATTGAGCCAAGATCATGGCACGATCGAGGCGCTTAAATATCATGTCAGAACCAGCTCGATAATTACACCAAGTGTGCCAAAGAGAATGAGAATGGCGGCGGCCAATATTGGGGTCAAAAAGCCCCAATTTATTACGCATGTAAAACCACACCTCTCGTTCACCAGCTACCCATCTGAATGGCAAAGTACCATCTTTGTCATACGCCATCTCAACCATATTGAAATCCCCACACAAAAGCCAAGTAGCAACTAGCAGTGAATCAGCAATCCAATGCCAAAGAAGAGATCTTTCAATAGCATCATTCAAGGCATAAACATTAATAATCCCAAAAGAATGATTATCAATGTTAAGAAGAATCCAAACAAGCCAATGTGTGGGGTCAAACCCATGATCAACCACACAAGTATGCCACCGTGGGGACAAAAGGGTGACTGCTCTACCACGTGCAGCCCCATGTTCGGTACAAAACGTTTTACTGGCTGGTCAAATAGACTGACAAGCCGACGCGAGCAAAAAACCAGTGACTTTCACTTCCTGGAGACAAAGCACTTCAATACCAGTATACTTTTGTAGAGTATCCCTAATGGAATACTCCCTAGAGAGGTCTATCAGACCTCAAACATTCCATGAGAGGAAATTCATGAGTGAAACTCCTCCATACCGTCGAAGTCCGACTCCTCAACCAAAGTAGAGAAGCAATTCTGCAAAAATTATAGTGGAACTGAGCCAATTTGAATGTTTGGAGAAGAAAATCTTCATTTCTCCTGAACATATTCTCCTTCCAGAGGCAGAGAAGGGCTTCGAGACCTCCTTTGAGCTCCCGACACAGGAGGAGATTTAGTCGGCTATGCTATCATGATGGCAGCAAGTTGAAGCATAGCCTTAGGCCTTGGCCATGCCGGAGTAGTGGCAGACCCAACTTAGGCTTCTTTCCCCTTCACCGAAGGGTTTGAAACTTCCTTGGTTGGCTCAGGGACTTTGGAAACCGTCCTAGAGCCATTGGACTTATTTTTACGATTCGTAACCGTTGTCCATTTCTCCTCTGATTTGGCAGCAGAACTATCCACCCAACAGGGCTTTTTAGTATCCTGCGGCAGTGAAGGAATACAAGGAACTGCCAGAGGGCAATCCTTAATCCTGTGATTTGCGGACTAACACCTATAACATGTGTTTGCAAATTAAAATAAGTTAATTTTGGGTATGTCGGAGAGCTCCAATTTGGATGTCAATGGACTCCTTCAAATCCTATGAAAGGTCCACTTCAACACAGACTCGTTTTTGGGGTTGAGCCTGAAAGAACCTATCTAGTTCAATACAAATGGCCTTCCCCAAAGAGGATGCAATATGTTGCAAAAAAGACACACAAGGCAAAGGCAAAGGCAAACCCAGAAACTCAATCCAGACCAAGACACGCAACTTGGTGTCATCTAAGACAGCAAAGTCCCGGGTCTACGACTAGAAGACCAACAAAGATGATCGGACATACCAGGGACCATGATTCAAGATTGCCTAAACATGACTGACTTCTGCAAAGCGAAAAAGAAAAAAACCCTTGGTTAAATTTTGGACATATCAAGGCGGACCCTATGAGGGGCCCAAGCCTTGTGGACCCATTCTTTAAGCACACTTTCAAGGGAAGTCCTCCCAACAAAATAACCAACAAGAGTATGGTACTCAAGACATTGACATGCAAAATCAAAATCTGGCAAGGGTAAAACCACATCAGCCGAGGAGTCAAAAGACTTACCTCGTGAAACACTTTCATAAAAAAAAATCGGGGTCGCTTGTTCGAAAGGGGAGCCATTAAGCAGAGCCGTTGAACCGCCAACACCAGCAAGAACTGTTGAGTTATAGCAAGTTGAAGGCATAATAAAACCAATAAGTCTGCAGTAAATGCCGACGTACACACAATAAATGAGAAAATCCTGCTCCTATGGCGCGGTATGACACAAATGAGCTCATCTATTTAATATTTTGATATGATGTACCAAATGAGATGAAATTATACCTTGTATGTTCTTATGACAATTAGTATTTTGTTGTTTTACAAAATATCCTTGATTTGAACTAATATCTTGTTGATCGAAGTGGTTCACATATGTTGTTTTTTAATAATTGATAAATTCTATGATGTTATCATGACCCTATCAAAATAGGTCGGCCACAGCCGACTTAGACAAGGTGTTTTTTAACACCACTGGAATTAAATGATGTATATATTTAAAATAAATAAATAAATGACAAAATTAATAAATAAGTTTAATTTTAAATTTCAATTTTGGCGCCCTGTTTTGGCACCTAAGGCAAGTCGCATGCCTCATGTAGGAGGCTCTATTTATTGCTATGTTGGGCGGTGGAGTGAGACAGTTTTAGTTGGGACGAATTTTCTAAATGCAACACTAGCAGGACGAAACCCCTATTGAGTGTGAGGAGGTTAGAACTGAAACCCTAACCCTCCTTAATTATTTTTTGCCATCAAGGTGCAAAATTTGTTCACTCCATATCTGTAGCAAGTCTGAGTGGCAGCAAGAAACAACATCCTAACACCTGGAGTCTTGAGGAGGCAGAATTTGACCACCCTATAGACATATAACCAGTTCATCACCCTATTCCAATGTTGGGCAACTAGCAAATCTAGATCTGACTGCAATCTGGGAGGGTGAATCACCAGCAGCATTGTGGAATCCCTACACAAGGAAATCAGAGATCAAGGAGGCACTAACTGAGAGTTTTCACACCTCAATTCCTCAAGGCAAAGAATACTAAAAGGAAGATTTGGTTCATCTTCATGACAGCACCTTTGTATACCTAGTCGCCCTCCAACAAGTGAGTGCAGGTCAAAATTTAAGGGTTGTTTCTTTCAGATCAGGGAGCTTGTTATACCCTGTCATTGTACTTGCAACTTCAGAAATAAATGTTAGATGTTATTTACTGTTTTACAATCTGATTTGGAACTATTGTTTGTGATTAAGAAACAATTTATATGTGTGTACCTCTGAGTTGTGATTTTTAAACCTTGTTGAGTGTGAAAGTGAAATGAACAGACAGATCTACTACTATACTACTGTGGTCTAAATTTTGGAAAACCCTAGATTTCTTACATTGGTATTAGAGCAGGCAATCTTGCCAGCCTGTTGGGTGATTTTTGTGCATGCGGTTAAGTCAAAGAGACCAAAGAGCCTTAGAAAGAGAAAGGAAGAAAATAGAGGCAGCCATACCAAGAAACAACAGTGGAATTGCAGGCAGAAGTAAGAAGAAAATGGCTGAACAATCTAATGATATGAAGGCATACCTGCAAGGGCAAGAACAAATGACACAAATGCATGTGCAGATGATGCAAAACTTAACCAACATAGTCACTCACAGCAAATCTATACCAACCAATGCTGAAGGGAGTAATTTAGTCCAGTTTGGAGCTGGAAATCATAGTAGAACCCCAGTTGGATCAACCCTCAGACCCTTCCAGCCCACCTTTTTTCCTAGAGTGGAAACACCACAGGAAAAAGAGTAGAATCGGGCGACAAATGACTTATTGCCATTGTAGATGAGTATATGAGACTTGATCCAATCACTAGAAGGGAGATTTCCTTTGAAGAGTACAGCAATGCTAGATCAAGAAGTGGATCAAGGAATGATAGGAGGCAACCTATGCAGCAATTTAATAGAGATCTTCAACACAAAGTAAGTAAATTGACACTTCCTACATTTGATGGTTCTAGAAATGTTATTGCTCGGGCTTGGATTCAAAAAGTAGATACATACTTTTCACTCAGCCCTATGACCGAAGATGAAGCAATCAAGTTTGCCATTCTACATTTGGAGGGCATGGCTTATGAATGGTGGCATCATGGTCTTATAACACAAGGGTTTAACCTTATTGTGACATATGTCGATTTCACACAAAAACTTATAGAAAGATTTGATAGAAGAGATCCGAAGGTGTATTTCAAGGAGTTGACACATTTGAGGCAACATGGGTCGATGGAGGATTATGTTACAAAATTTCAAAGACTTGCAGTTATGGTTCCAAATGTGACAAATAAGTGATTTTTGTTATTGTTCATTGAGGGATTATTAGAGTCATTTTGCGGGTTGGTGACGACTTTTTAGCCAATGTCCTTGGAGGATGCTATTCGAAGGACCTTAAGCCTAGAGGACTCTGTCATGAAGGATGAGTCTATTCCCAAGGGCGCACCAACAAGACAACAGAGGAAGCCATTTCACCAGAATGTTCCCCAATCAAAGATCTTGCCTCCAAAGCCTAGCAAGGTGGACAAACCTAAGAATGAGCTCCAAAGGAAAAAACTATGTTTTACTTGTAGGGAGCCTTGGGTACCAAGTCATAAGTGTTTGGGAAAAGGACAAATCCACTATATAGAGGTACTTTTTGATGATGATTTAGAGGTAGGAGAAGTTGAGCTTGAGGATGTTACAGATGAGGTTGAGCACGAGGAGAAGGTAGAGGGAGAGCATTCTGGAGGCACTCTTGCAACACTTTCAAGATCCCCTAAATATCATTCCTTCCACATTAGAGGAGTCCTACATGGACAAATGATGACAATTTTAATAGACAGTGGAGCAACCCACGATTTCATTGATGAGGGATTGGTGGCTAAGATGGGCCTAAGGACAAAAAACTTTGAGGGATTTAATATGACAGTGGTGGATGGGTATACTAATACATGTAATCACAAGATTCAACGATTGGTGTTGACTTTAGGAGGGCACAAGATGTGAGATGACTTTTATGTGATTGGCATTGGTGAGACAGAATTGGTTTTAAGGGTACAATGGTTACACTCACTTGGTGAGTACACACAAAATTATCAAACCATGGAGTTGAAATTCAAATCTAATGGGAAGGAGGTAGTTCTTCATGGCCTTTCCAACAAGGGCCCTAAGAGGGTTTCAGCTAAGAGGATGGAGAGAGCTTTTCGTAGAGACCAAGTGGCTTGGGCAGCAAAGTGCTTGATTACAAATACAGATCCATCCAAGGAGGAGAGGCCTTATAATGTTGACATCTAGACTATCCTAAACAAACATTGCAAGTTGTTCCATAAAATTCCACCAGGGTTACCACCAAATAGGGGTTTTCAGTATGTGATTGAATTAGAAGGGGAAAAACCAATTATTACTACAACTTACTAACATCCTAGGAGGTACAAGGAGATTGAGAAGGCAAATAAGGAGCTATTGGACATGGGACACATCCGACCAAGCTCCAGCCCATTTGCCTCTTTGGTTATGTTGGTCAAGAAGAAAGATGGTACTATGAGGATGTGTATCGATTATAGAGCCCTCAACAAAAAGACAATCAAGAATCACTACCCCAAACCCAAGATCAATGAGTTGATTGATGAGCTTCATGGTGCAAGGTACTTCTCCAAGATTGACTTACGATCGGGGTATCATCAAATAAGCGTTTGTGATGAGGATGTGCATAAGAAGTGTCACAAAGGGCACTACGAGTTCTTGGTCTTGCCATTTGGGTTGACCAATGCACCTGCCACCTTCCAACCATGCATGAATCAAGTATTTATTTTACAACTAAGGAAATTTTTGTTGGTCTTCTTTGATGACATCTTCATTTTCAATAAAACATGGGAGGGTCATTTGAGGCACATAGATGAAGTGCTTGGCATACTTGAGCAACATTCATTCTATGCCAAGGCATCCAAATGTGAGTTTGGTTTGATAGAAATATTATATTTGGGATTCAAGATTAGTGCCCAAGGGGTTAGTGTGGACGAGGAAAAAATCAAGGCAATCTAGGACTGGCCTAGACCAAGGAATTTGACACAATTGAGGGGATTTGTGGGACCATGCAGCTACTATTGGAAGTTTGTTAAGGGTTTCTCACAACTTGCAGCCCCATTTGACAGATGTGACAAAGAAATGAGCTTTTGACAAGCTCAAGGGGTAATGAGTTCATATCCTGTTTTGGCCATTCCAGATTTCTCACTCCCTTTTGTTTTAGAGTGTGATGCTTCAAGAGAGGGGATTGGAGTTGTCTTGATGCAAAATAGACACCCCATAACATTTGAGAGTAGGAAGCTCAAGGAGGTAATGACTTCATGTCCTGTTTTGGCCATTCCAGATTTCTCATTCCCTTTTGTTTTAGAGTGTGATGCTTCAGGAGAGGGGATTGGAGTTGTCTTGATGCAAAATAGACACCCCATAACATTTGAGAGTAGGAAGCTCAAAGAGATAGAAAGGAGTTTCTCTATTTACGATAAGGAGATGTTAGAAATCATGCATGCATTGGCCAAATTCAGGCAATACTTGGTTTGCAGTGAAAACGAATCATAACAGCTTGAAATTCTTCTTCAATCAAAAGGATTTGAATGATAGACAGCAAAAATGGGTAACTTACAAGCCTACGATTTTGACATTGATTATGTTAAGGGAAAGAATAATGTGGTGGCTAATGCACTCTCTAGGAAGCCATATTTCTACTCCATGGCTAACATATCTGCCGAGTGGAAGGCTTCTATAATTCCTAAGTATTCCAAAAACACATTTTCCATTGACATTTTGGATGGAAAGCTGCAAGATGATATGTACAAAGTGGTGGATGAACTCAACCTATACAAGGATAGGGTGTATCTTGTACCGGGATCAAAGGTGAAGGAAAGAATCTTGAGGACATGTCATGACACACCACTTGTTGGTCATCCAAGATACTATAAGACATATAAGCAAGTGAGGGAGTTTTTTGTTTGCCAATAGAACAAAACAAAGCATGTATTTCTAGATAGTTTGTTGCAGCCCCTACCCATTCCAAGTCAGAAATGGAAAAGTATCTCCATGGATTTCATCACAGGTCTTCCAAAGATGCAAGGTAAGGATTGTATCTACGTGGTTGTTGATAGACTCACTAAATACACTCATTTTCATGCTATTTCTTCGAAATATAAGGCTCCACAAGTTGCTAATATGTTCTTTAGAGAGATTTTTAGACTTCATGGGCTACCAAAGAACATTGTAAGTGATAGAGATGGCAGGTTTATCAGTTTGTTTTGGCAAGAGCTCTTCCATTTGACAAGCACCAAATTGACCCCAAGCAATAGCTATGATCCGCAAACCAATGGGCAAATGGAAATTGTGAAAAAATAGATAGAGGGTCATTTGAGGAACTATGTTACAGGACAGCAAGCAGCATGGATCAAATGGTTGCACCTTGAGGAGTATTGCTACAATTCTATTCACCACATGTCTATAGGTATGACTCCTTTCAAGAAACTTTACAATTATGATATTGTTTCATTCATGGATTTAATCATGTCAGAAAGTAGACTACCCGGGCTAAGAACTTGATTCAACAAACTTTGGATATTGTGCGAGCACTCAAGGAAGCCCTCAGATTGAAAATCATTCCTTCATTAGAGCTGCCTCCACTTGACAACAAAGGGAAGTTGGTTTTGGAACCCAAAGCCATCATTGATATGAGGGAAAAGAAGTTAAGGAACAAGGTCATTCTGGAATATTTGGTGAAATGGAAGAATTTTCCACTTGAAGATGCAACATGGGAAGGAGTGGAGATTTTCGAGCACTCGAGTTTGAATTGACTTGAGGGAAAACCAATTTGGGAAGAGGGAACTGTCATGACCCAAAATAAGCCACAGCCGACTTAGACAAGGTGTTTTTTAACACCACTTGAATTAAATGATGTATATATTTAAAATAAATAAATAAATGACAATATATATATATATAAGTTTAATAAGTTTAATTTTAAATTTCAATTTTGGTGCCCTGTTTTGGTGCCTAAAGCAAGTCACGCATCTCATGTAGGAGGCTCTGTTTATTGCTATGTTGGATGTTGGAGTGAGGCAGTTTTAGTTGGGACGAATTTTTTAAGTGCAACACTAGCAGGACGAAACCCTTGTTGAATGTGGAGGTTAGGATGGAAACCCTAACCCTCCTTAATTATTTTCTGCTATTAGGGTGCAAAATCTGTTCACTCCATATCTATTGCAGGTCTGAGCATCAACAAGAAACACCATCCTCACACTTGGCATCCTGAGGAAGCATATTTCAACCACCCTACAGACCTATAACCAGTTCACCACCCTATTCCAGTGTTGGGCGACTAGCAGATCCAGATCTGAGTGCAATCTGGGAGGGCAAATCACCATCAGAACATCACCAGGGTTACAGTAGCACCGGTGGAATCCTTGCACAAGGAAATCAGCGATCAAGGAGGCACTAATTGAGAGTTTTCACACCTGAATTCCTCAAGGCAGAGAATACTAAAAGGAAGATTTGGTTCATCTTGGTGACAACACCTCTATATACCTAGTCGCCCTCCAACAAGTGAGTGCAAGTCAGACTTTAAGGATTGTTTCTTTCAAATCAGGGAAATTGTTATAGCCTCGTTGTACTTGCAACTTCAGCAATAAATGTTACATGTTATTTACTGTTTTACACTATAATTTGGAACTATTGCTTGTGATTAAGAAACAATTTGTATGTGTGTACCCCTGAGTTGTGATTTTTAAACCTTGTTAAGTGTGAAAGTGAAATGAACAGATAGATCCACTGCATTACTACTGTGGTCTGAATTTTGGAAAACCCTAGGTTTCTTATAGATGCAACTGATTATTTTCATAAATCATATACAGAATATATTTTAGTTGTTGTTGCTGATTCGTGATTACAATCTTTTGATATTGACGCAGGCTAACTATTCTCCATTAGCATGAGATGGATGCAGGATAGATTTTTCCCCTCTCACTTGTTGAGGGCAAGCATCATTCAAGAGAGGGAGACAAATCATGACAATGGGATAGTTGTACCATACAATCTGAGAGCCCACACACTTGTATGAATTCCTAGGTTAACTATATGTTGATGCCTTGTAGACATGTAGAGGTCTGCTTGAGTGTCGTCATGAGTTTGTGTATGAAGTCTTTGATTGCCTTCATATGGTTGCATGAAATATTTTGTCATTTAGCCTTTATAATGAACAATTATTTTTGCCTTCCGTCCCTTACATAGAACACAATTATACATTTGGATTTGGCCCCTCTACTCACTTTGTCTTTCGACCTATACATTGATGTAATGTCCCCATTTTACGACACCCTCTATCAATTAGGGTTGATCTGGGAACACTTACTATTTTTAGTAAGTGCTATTTTTAGTAGGGGGTCTGGTACAGCGCTTCAGTCTTTGGTGAGCCTTCTCGAGCATCTTAGTCTCTTTCCGGCTCAAGTTTCAGGGTGCATTTTTCTATTTTTAGAACTTTCTAAAAATAGTAAGTCAAATAGGGTTAGCCGAGACTTTCCATTTTTAGCAAGGGCAGTTGGATGCTCACTATCTACAATGAGCCCTGGTACGATGTTGGTTACTCTCCAGTTGAGCTTTTGGACGGTAACTTACTATTTTTAGTACTTACTAAAAATAGTAAGTCAATTTTTGAAACACTGGTCCTAGTCAGGCTCGTCGTGCAGCAAATTCAGTTGATTAAGTTACTTTGAGCAAATCATTTAAATATTTGTATTATGCCTCGAAATATGTGTTTCATAAAAGTAACTTTATAATTTTAAATTAAAAAAAGGGGTCATAAGGGGACTTCTTAAAAAAGTGACAAAGGTGCCTAGTCTATCAACTTAAAGTTGTTTTTAAAATTAAATCATATCATTTTCACCTTGGGCGCCCAAACTAATGAAGGAAAGTATTAAAAATTAAATTTAAATTCAAAAGTTTGAGGAGAGGCATTGGAAATTAGGGTTGCTAGTCGCCCTAACTAGAGGCTTTGATAAAAGACATATTTGGAGACTCATTTCTAGGGGCATGAGTTTGGAAATTATAGGGATATGCTGCTAGTGTGTTGCCAGGGTATTGAAGCACGAGATTGAGGACGTAGCCTCTTAGATTCTAAGATTTGCCTCGGCAGTGAGAGACCTGCTCAGGCTTGTGTTGGGTGATTTCATACAGAGATCACAACTAGGCTTAAAAGATGAGGAATTATCAATATTTCTGATTGGATTTCAGTTAGTTTAGGGTGTGAGTTGCTGGTTATGGTGTGGAGTGATTTCCTTTCCAATTTGGTATAATTTCTTGCATTTTTAGGAGCTTCCATTTGGTACCTGGGAACTCATATTTTTGCTCACAAGTCAGAAATGAAGGTGGATATCCAAATGGGTACTTAACCAATCTCTTCCTCTAGCTTGGGCAATCATTTTAAGCATTTGACTGGAATTTTTGGAGAAGATTTGAATTTATAGGAGAAAATTGCCCCCCTCATGATGGTACAGCCTTTGGGGATGCTAGTTCCCAGTTGATGTTGCTCCAGTTTTGGCATTAGTGATTTGTTTGGAGGCCTTCTTTGTTGCTTTGGAGGTTATTGCAATTTTGGTGAAGGAAGTGTTGTGACCTATTTCACAAATCGTCCCATTGCAAATGGGGACCACCCCCAGAAGTTTCTTTTTTTAGGGTTTTTGTCTTTAGGTTGCAATTTCATAAGTCCATTGCTTCGAGACTTTAGAGTTAGAGTTTTGAGGAATCATCCGAGCCAAATAGAGAATTCAAGCCCAGAACAATGCATAGACATTGTCAAAGTGCTTAGAAGGTTCGGAGGACGAGGAACGCCATTGCTTTGAGTCAATTCTGACACTTCCTATTTTTTAGAGATTCTGCTTTTTTGCTTTTTGCTTTTTCTATTTTTGGCACTTCTGACCAATCCGAGATTTACTATTTTTAGAAATTTTGCTTTTTGTTTTTTTCTATTTTTAGTAATTTCTATTTTTAGAAAGTGCCAAGGTTAGGGTCCCACAAGTCATGGAGTCAACGTTTTCATCTTCAAAATCAAGGTTCTGCACCTCCAAGAGTAAAAAGCAAGAAAAAATCCCCTGACGAGGGTTTGTTCAGACGATCTAGATGATAGCAAGAAATTTGTCTAAGTGTCAAGCATGGCAAGCCAACCCTCAAGTTCACCCAAGGTAGAAATGGCATGCACATGTTGAAGTTCGCCCAATCTGAAAATAGGAGATGGCAAACATATCATGAAGTCCGCCCTACCTTGGAGAAATCATGTCTAAAGCACTTGCTGAAGTCCGCCCATGCACTTGTCAAGCACAAGGCAAAGTCCGCCTAGCTACCAAGGGTAAAATGTCAAACACGATGCAAAGTCTGCCCTTACATCATGGCATGAAAGTCTTGAAGTACACCCTAGCTTGGAGAAATCATGTCTAAAGCACTGTGAAATCCCCCTTGCACAATGGCAAGACAAGTCTAAAGTCTGCCCAACCTAACATGAAGATGGCTAAACCACTTCCAAGTCCACCATGCTATGTCTTGCCTAAGGTAAAGTCCACCCAGCTCAAGGAATGGATGGCAAGCACATGAGAAAGTCCGCCCTAGGCAAAGAAAGAAAATGTCTAAGTGTTGATAAAGTCTGCCCAAGCATAAAGAGGAGATGGCAAGACCAAGGTGAAGTCCGCCTTGGCATAGAAAGATTAAAGTCCGCCCTTGGCATGGAAAGAACAAAGTCTGCCTAGAAGAGAGATGGGAGATGAAATGTCTTAGCCCTCACCAAGTCCACCTAGAGAAGATGTATCATGGCAAGAGGAACATAAAGTCCACCAAGACATGTCCAAACATTGATAAAGTCCGCCATAGACCAAGAGAAAGTGGCAAACATGTTATGAAGTTCAACATGGCAAGAAAAGCCTAACATTTGCCATGAAGCTAAGTAGGCCAAGAAAAAAAAAAATCCATGGGTAAATCAAAATTTCGCCATGAAAAGGTTGGAAAATTGAATTTGATATTTAGCATATTTTATATTTTCCAACACTTGAAACAAATATTCAACACTTTGAATAAATTTTTGAGATATTCAAAAGAAAATATAGAAGATTTTGGCTAAGTATGGCGCCTTGGTAAATTAGAAACTTGTTTTAAAGATAAAGATTGCATTGCCAAGGTGGAGAAAAGAAAGCAAGACCAAGTTCGTCAAATCTAGAGAAAAAAACATACTCTTCAACTTTATAAGAGGACGAACTTGTCATTTTCAACTCATTCTTTCAAAATTCGATTGTAAGAAGATTTTAGCTCTCCCAAAGTTACGAGAGATAAATTTTTGAAAGAAAATTCTTGGAGATTAAGTGATTTTTCGAAGTGGAGAACCAAGAACAAAATAAATTTCTGAGTTGGAGGACAAAATTTACAAAGAATAGCTTGCTTTTTTGGAGATAATGACAGAATTATCGAAATTCAAAGCAGAATTACCGTCAAAAGTATATAATTTTGAAAGTTTAAAATCTGAGTTTGACGGATTCTTTATCCTTTTTTGTCTTATTTATTCATTTTGGCAAAACTTTGCTAAGTACCTAGTTGAATTCTCCAACTATCAGTCTGATTTTTTTCATAGAATTTAGCTTTTGGAAAGACTGAAAGTGAAAATTTTTGAAGAGAAAGGTCCAAGAAAATCAGAATTAAAGTCTGAAAATTAATATATTTTCATATTTCTTGCAGGTTGATGACCACTAGAGGAGAACCTTCGAGAAAGGCACAGATGAAGTTCGCAAGCAAAGGACTACAGCCAGAATCAAAAATCAACTCCAAATGGAAGAATATCACTGACACCAACCTTGGAAATGTAGATTTTAAAGAATTCAAGAAGAGAATGTACGGCAAGATGGATTCCTGCCAACATCCATTGCTCGATGAATAATGAGGAATGGCATTGTCTAAGAAGCCGGATTTCCACCAACTGTGGAGTGTGCTGAACTGATGGTAGAATGTGCCATACACTATAATGCACAAGAGAGGCAGATCATTGCACCTAATGGGAGAATATTGGCACATCTCGGAGAGTTAGCCATCCAAGAGGTGTTTGGCATACCAAGTTATAACCGAACTTCATACAAGACTAAAGAGGATGCAAGAAGACTTTATGAAGACCGGATGGATCTTTGTGCAACCAATATCAATAAGACGTGGTTAGAGAAGCCAAGTCCTTGCATTAAGAAAATGCCAAAAATATTGCTTCGGACTGACTTCAAGGAAGAGTACGGAGATATTATTTTGCTATTGAACAGAGTAATGGGCAGCCCGCAAGGTGCGCCATTTGAGACATGGATGTATTACTTTATTGATGAAATCACTTCAGGGGTCAAGATGTTCAATTGGTCATGGATGATCAGTGACAATCTCCATGTACAGTTAATGAATTTGGAAAGGACAAATTTACATGAGTTCTTATATTGCCTATTTATTGGCTAGAACCTACAGATTTACAGGATTGATCTGTCGAGGCATGGTAGGCAATGGTGAAAATGAATTCAAGTCTTATGATTGTTATCCCCAATTGCAGCTATGCGAGAAGTCCCACTTCAAAAGGGTGAATGATGCCTTCCTAATGTACATCACTAGGATATTATAGGGAGGAACGCATCAAAGGCTTACTCATGAGGCAAAGAGCCTGATCAGCAAGTACGAATCCTGGTTTATCCAGTTTCCAAAGTTCACCTACATAAGAGTTCAGGGATTCACCGGATGTCCTTACCGACTCACAATCTATCCCACTAACAGAATGGTCTTGCTTGAGGTTCTAAGACAACTGGAAACATACCAAGGCCTCCAGAGAACAAAGCAGAAGGCAACCATCACCTTTTCGTTCTTCATTGGGAATATGCTGGAGTCTTGCCCATCGGCATAGGTAACTGAAAGTGCCAGGTTAGAAATGCAATAGTACCTGTTGTGACCTTTTCACACATCACCCCATTCAAGATGGGGACCCCCTAATTTTTGCTTCGTTCGGGTCTTTTGGTTTTGGTTTTGGTTGGTTTTCCTGCTGTCTCTCTCGGTTTTGTCTGTCTTTCTGGGGATGTGCCCGTCTGAATGGAAATTTGGGTAAGTCTGTGAAATTAGGCTTTTTATTCTTCAGGCTATTTTGAGGTCAAATTGAGTTGGCTAATTGAAATCTGAGCTTAGCGCTGCAATCAGGAGGCTTCCAGCAGGTTCCCATCAAATTCTCACTGAATTTTGACAACTTACTATTTTTAGTAAGTACCCAATTTGGACCTTTTCTACAGCACTTTTGAAATTCTAACTGCCACACTGCATTCGGAACACTTCAAGCTGCCTGCCTGCAAATTTTGAGCTGAATCTGACAACTTGCTATTTTTAGCGGTCTGGGCTTCAGGAGCCATTTTTAGGGTTTGCATTTGTTCTTTTTCAATGCATGTCTGGGGAATCTTTCTGGGCTTTTCGAGACCGTTGCAATGGTATAACATGCAAGCTGAGATGATGAGTTTCAGCAATTCTGACTTCGGGAGCCATTTTTAGGGTTTGCATGCAAGATTTTTTTATGCATGTTAGGATATTCTTTATGGGTTTTCGAGAGCTTTGCAACAATGTAACATGCAAGCAAAGTTGATCATTTTTCAGGAACTTACTATTTTTAGCAAGTGCTCACATGCAAACTAGTTTTATGGGTTTTTTTGGGTTTTTTTAAATCCCTTGGGCAATATGGCATGCAAAGACGTCCAGCAGGTCAATGGTCACTTTTTCAGGCATTTACTATTTTTAGCAGGATCACTCTAGCAGCTCCCCAACACTCCAAGCTCACGAGCAGAGAAACATGCAACGAAAACGGGGTCAAACGGAAGTCATTTGAGGCACATGCAAGTCAGATCAGGGTTTCCAACTTTGAGACTCAAAATAAGGGGTAAAACGCCAGAATCTCTGAAAACCAATGTATCCCATCGCGATCAGCATCCTTCAAGCTATCAACTGGTGAAATTTAAACACAATCCGAGGACTTACTATTTATAGTAAGTCACCTCCAGAACTGGGCTATAAATAGCAGGTCAGCACGAGGCACCAGTGTGAACAGGTCAAATACTTCATGAGGATCTCATGGCACGAATTTCAAATCAAGATGAGATGTAGAAGTATGAGAAGCAAGCAGTTACTAAAAATAGTAAACAAGGGCAAGAGGGCTAAAAGTTGGCTAAGTGTTCAGATATATCTAAGGCAGGAGGAAAAATAGCATCACCCTATCCCAGATGCGCCCTAGGCATCATGAAGAACTTGAAGATAATGAAAATTCCTTCACCACCCCTAAAATGCGCCCTCAAGGAGAGGAGGCTAGAGAAAATTGTCTACGTTTCAAAAAATTCCTCCACCACCCCCCAAATGCACCCAAGTTTGCTGGAGGTGATGGTTAAAAAATATGCTAAGGCGTTGAAATTCCCTGAGGATCCCTTGAATGCGCCCAAGTCAAGAGGGAAGCTTAGAAAAGTTTCTAAGGCATCAAAACTGGCAAGCCACCCCCCCAAATGCGCCCATGTTGAGAAAAGGAGATAGAAAATTTTTCGAAGGCAAGTGAAATGGAAGCTCAACCCCCAGAATGCGCCCAAGTCAAGTAGATGGCACAAATTTTGTCTAAGGCATGAAAGCTGGAAGCCACCTCATGGAAATGCGCCCTAGCAAGGAGTTGACTTGGAAAAAGTTTCTAAGTCATGAGAAATTCCTCCACCACCTAGCAAATGCGCCCAGCTTGAGGAGGAAGGCTGGAAAAGTTTTTAAGTGTTTTAAAATGGAGGTACCACTTGTGAAATGCGCCCAAACTTCAAGGAAGGGGTTTGAAATTTTTCTAAGTGTTGAAATGACAGGAGGATTACCAAAATGCGCCCAGGGCAGTATTACAAGTTGGAAAAAATTTCTAAGTAGTGAGAACTTACTTGTCCCCCCTCCAGATGCGCCCAAGTTGTCATGTTGGCTAAAAAGTTTCTAAGTAAGGAAAAAATTAAGTGAACCCCTTCATGTGCACCCATGGATAATAAAGTGTGAAATATTTTTCTAAGGGGGGAATTTTTTTAAGACTCTCAGTGGCTTGGTTATTTCTCTAAGGGGATTAAATACTACACCTTGCAATGTGATTTCAAGATGGATGTTGGGTTCCAGGTTGACAAAATTTTCTAAGGGGAGATAAAATTTCCTAAGGCTCAGATGGATAAAATTTTCTAAGGCATGAAAAAGAAGGCAGAAGGGGTAAAATGCGCCTAAGCCCAAGATGGTTTGATTTTGGTCTAAGTCATGAAAATAAAAGAAGACTCCCTCGGGATGAAGTGAAACTGAAGTGTCAAGCTCCTAAAAGAGGATGGACAAGATAGGTGAATGGAATTGCTTAGGCAAGAGGATGAAAACATCAAGATGTTAAACGCACCCATGGTCAAGATGTTATGAAGAAAGCAAAGTTTGATCCAGAGATCAACCAGACCTTGGAAATCAGAGTATGAAAATCGGGTAAGTGAAGCGAGTTTATATTATAAAGTCTTTTGATGCTCTTCTCTTTATTTGTTTTGCAAGATGAACGGCGGGACCAAAGTGTGATGACTTGAGGCGATGAAGCAAGTACTCCAAGACAACATTTGGAAAGGAAAAGTTACATGTTTCAAGCTCCTCCATGACGTCTCATTTGCACCCAAATCATGAAGGAGGATGTTGGAAGGAATGGCCAAGTGTTGGAATTTCTCCTCAAGGACCCAGTATGCACCCAACTCAGGAAGGCAGGTAGCAAGGAAGAAATGATCGAGCCCAAGACTGAAAAATCCTTCAAATTCGGGAATGGAGAAATAATGAAGGCCCAAGGATTAGAAATCATCCTCAAGCACTTCAGAGTTAAAGAACGACAGAGGAAAATCATCATCAAGCAAGAGAAAGAAGTTGCAATCTTGAGGTTTCCGATTGAGAACGTGCCTGCCATGCCAGTGCAAGAAGTTGAAGCTATGTCGGCCATATTCATCGAATTTGCAGTCAAGAAGAAGAACAATGGGAACGCGTCTCTAGACGGGAATCTTCTAGAAGGATGGTGGACATTAATTGCTCATTTATTACCCCACTCTTCTTGGTGGCGGTTTTTAGGGTTAGGGTTTATGTGGCTCAATCTGAGCCCTTCATTGTAATCGAATCTGAGTCGTCCACTGGATTTGGCCAGCTATAAAAGGGGCATGCCCCCGTCATTTGTAATTCATTAGATTAGATTAGCAATCATAGAATAGCAGAGCATAGACAGACAGTTAGCATAGTTTAGATTGAAGAGGAAGGAAAGCTTTCTCATTGAATGCTTTGTAAGAAGTTTTTGTGAACACTCTCATAATAAAAAGAGTTTTCATTGATGGTGATTTCTTCTTTTGTTGTGAGTAGCTAGCAAGGCTCCTTTGTCCTTCTGAATCATTTAGCACTTTAAAAGTAGAACTTAAAGTAGAATAAATTTCATTTCATGCAAGTAGATAGTAACTGTGGAATGTGGTGTTTAATTTGAGCAAGCTTCGCTTATCCATACCACTAGCGAGCTCACTGATGGTGTGTTCACCTTGCGTGGTCAACCAGAACATTGTGGACTTAACTTCGATCATGGTTTATGTGTTGACATGCGTCGTCGTGATGGTGTCCTCATATTAAATTGTGATCTGAATACTTTTAGTTACTCCCCTTGAAGATTGCACCGGTTCTGTGGAAGTTGTCCGAGGCAAGGCAAAGCAGAGCTTGGTTGAAGTTTGCAAGAGTTGATCTCTACATCCCGCTCTTAGAGTAGATCTTAGCACTTCTTATCCTTGCACCCATTTACATTCAGTATTTTTCTGGTTAGTTTAGGAAACCTACACTACATTGACATACCTTTTGAATCTCGCAGAGACCCCTTTCACTTTGATCCCTTTGGTAAGTCCCACTTGAGACTACCAGCAAATCACAACGAACCAACTGAGACTATCCACTGCATGAAGGAACCTTGGAGTTGAATGCATGATCTTTCTTGCAATCTTAGCATGCTCGAGATTTTGTTCAAGAGAGGATAGAGTAACCGTTGGTAACTTTATTCTGTGTTGGTGCAGTCAAAAAAAACACATCAACAGTACCCTTTCACATCTTACCGGTCCAGAGCTAACTTCGATCCTCACCACCACATTGGGACTGTGAATGGAAGGAAGTACAAACATAAGGTAGACCTAGAGGATTTCTGGGCGAATGCTGCAGATGAATATGATGTCAGGAAAAGACTATGGTCCAGACTGTCGGTGAACCTGATCAAAACAACTGAGCTCTTCCGTGTGCCTGATCAACTGGAGGATGATGGAGAGTATATTCAGCCAAGCTTTGATGAGAATTGGCCTCTTCCTTCTGTAAGATGGTCGGAACCAAAGCTAGCAGATCTAACCACCTTGATGAGGACAGTTGTCAAATATTCACAGTGGTAGGTAGATCAGCAAGTCCAAGAGCTGCGACGAAGGAATGTGACTCTAACTTACAATTTAATGGGTGAAGCGGAATCCTATTCTTCAAATGTAGGTGCATCCCAAAGTGATGAACCAATCGAGAGCACCAATTCGAGGAAAAGGAAGGAAATAGTTAATGACTCTACAAGGACGAAAGGAAAGAAGATTGCAAATGAGGAACCTACTCAGAAGAAGCAAAGATTGAAGCTTCCTCATTCTGCCACGTCCAGGAATATGGATGAGATATTGAATATTGATGAGTCATTGGACGACATAAGGATTCCTTCTCCGATTCATACTGAGCCAATCCCGCCAGCCAATGATGAACCCCCATCTCCCATAGGCACAGAAATACTCGAGTCCGAGGATGAAATGGATATTCTAGGTGGTGAATTTCAAGAGGGAATGATTTCCACTCTTAGAGGAATCCAGGATATTCCATGTGTAGAGAATACTGAGGAAGAGGAAGGCATTGAACGGCCTACCATTCCTAATTGGCTTAAAGAAAGATTGAAGATAAAAGTACCAGTAGAGATCCCAGAGGAAGATGATATGGCTGATTTCTTGGCCAAGTTAGAGACAGTTACAGTGAAGAAGCCTGCCAAAATGTTTTCCATGATCCAAAGGGACGAAACTAGCCGTCGTACAGTACAAATTGTTGTACCGACAGTGGATAAGTCGAAGGAGGATATTGCTCCTCAAGAATATGCTATCACTACTGTCGACTTGGACCCAACAACAAAGGGTCAAGAGGTAGAAGACTTGGACAACTCAGTCGCATCCATCAAGGCGAGGTTGAAAAAGGAAGTGGTAAAGAAGAAAGAATATAAAAAGGAGATTGAACGCCTGAAGGAATACATTTAGCATCTAACCAAACCTCTTGATCAGGCCGACTCAGTAGTTCCTCCACTTTTAAACTCTTCACAAGAAGTGATTAAAAATTTTGAAGAGATGGTCATAGCTAAAGAAACTAAGGAGTGGATAGTAAGCAAAAGCAGAGAAGCGGCTACATTTGAGGAGAAAATGGTATTGGCTTATGGAAAAACTTCATCTTTGCTTTCAAGAATTGCAGTTATGGTTGAAGCATGGGAAAACCTTCAAGACATTCAGGACAGAATTGTCCCATGCCTCAAAGTGTTGAAAGGAGTTCCCAAGGAGGAACTAATTGATGGAAAAGTTATTGCAGTAGGCACTGCATATGATTTCAATAACTAGTACTGGGCATCGATTGCGCAGAGCGAAATCTTGGAGAAGGTGAAGGCAGATAGTATTAAAGTTGAAGAGCAGATGAGTGAAATCCAAAATAAGATTTTACTTGTAGCTGCAGATGTACTTGAAAAGGATATTGTCCGAGCAAATGATATGCAGCTAGAGAATCTAAAGCTCAAAATCCAGAAGGCTTTCTTCACCAGCACTGGACCAATTCTGAAGCAAAATTTGACTAACGCATCAAACTTCTTGTCCATCCGGGATGCCTTCCAACGCCAGGAATCAGAATGGAAGAATGTTTTCACCGAGAGTGCAGATGATTTGGACATGTTGGAATACAAGGTCAATATGTTGCCACATGTCACAATTGAGGAGGTCAGCATAATAGCGTCCAAGTTCATCGAATACACAGCCATTCAGAAGGATAAGGATGCGCCTCCAAGAAGATAGCTCCATATGCCACGTGTTCTTCACCCATTTGTTGCTAAATGTTATTTTGGGAAACCCTAGTTAGGGTTGAGTTGTTTTAATCTTTGTCGTCGATCTTAGATTGATCTCGGCCATTCATTTGTTTTCAAAAACTCTATATAAACTCTCATTTTCTCATTTCATTGTATGGAGAGGGTCTTATGAAATTGTTGCGTATAGCTACTTTGATAATAAAAGCTCATATTGTATGATTTGCTTTGAATCCTTTTTATTGTCAAGTGTTTGCATGGTTGCATACCTCCCTTCAACATAGAATAGATTTAAAGTAGAGTTTAGAGTAAATTTAGAATAAAATTTGATTTGAATGCATGTTAGATGAATGAAAGATTGATAGTGTTGATAATGGTGAAATTAGTTCATACATTTTTTAATTGAATGATTTTCAATTTGATGTGCAAGGTTAAACTGAACTTTAAAATTGTTAAACTCGAATTCTATTACTCATGTTCATTGTTCGAATTGATGATGGCCTTGAGTAATAGGATATCATTCATAAATCCCATTGAAGATTGCACCATCTTTGTCTAGTTGTTGTAGTCATCGTACTTGGCAAAGCAAAGATTGGTTTGAATTTCGCCATCCAGCACCTATCTCTTGAGTTCATAAGATTGGTTTAGTATTAATCTAGTCTCTAAAACCCTTATCTTTTTTTTTTTTTTTCCAAAGATTAGCAGTAATAGAATTTCACCACTCATCGTCCATAGCATTCAAAGTCCAAAGTGATGAAAAGTTGAGCGTAAATCCCCCTTGCAATACCAGCAAAACATAGCAACCAACTGAGACTATCCTATAGGCATTAGGAACCTTGGAGTCTACTTTGTGATCACTTAGCTTAGCACATTGGAGTCTTTGTTCAAGAGAGAGTAGGATATTCTATTGGGTATTTTATTCTAATGTTGGATGAGATCACAAAACCTGCATCAACAGGAAGGAGCCTTCTATGATGCTGGTCGTTGCTCTTGCTGAGGGGTTATTGCTGTAGCTGTGCTTATTCCAGGCAGCACCCTTCTCTTGGTCTCCTCTCATTCTGTACGGCTCATCTTGGAAGCTGGTTTTCTGAATTTTCTTTAAGTGTTGGAGAGGACGTCTTATCTCAGCTGGGATGCTAGGACAATCTTTCAAGTGTTGGTGAAGATAGTACCCTTCTAAAGAGTCTTATCTGCTGCTGGGCGCTTGAAACCAGGTCTGAAAATGACTTAAATCTGAGTTTAAAGTAATTCTCATTTGACTGTAATAACTCTGTTAAAAATCAGATTTATCAAGCTTTATGATAGTGTTCTTTCTTGCATATTTCACTTCATATTATATTACTGGTTATGCACTTCTTGAAAATATCAAATGCAAATGTAAAACCCTTTCAAAGGCATTGCAAAAACACTACAAAAACACACAAACAACAATCAGCAAGACAGGGGAAGAACAGAAAAAAATAAAGGGGGTTGATCATTACAACTGATCATAGTCATTTTCCTTTTGGCAGTTATATTGAACACAGTGTTTCAATCTTCGCACTTTATAATGAATCCATTTGTTTAAGACTTTTGACCTCTAGGTGATCTTGGCTACCTAAGCTTGAACAAGGTTGATTGATAGATGCTTATCAAAATTATCTTATCACTTGTATACTTTTACGTTCATTATGAATAAGTAGTTTGTATCTTTACTTTCTAAACTTCAATACACTCGTTAGTATTATTAGCCATTTTATTGTAAACTCGATTCATATCATACTCATATGAGTTTTTCTATACCATCACACCTATTTAGAACTCCTTTTAAACACTATATGCATTTACTCTACACTAATAGTATAAAAAAAAGAGAGAGAGAAACAAAAACAAAAGAGGGAGTGGTCAACTTGCTCATGGGGCATGGGAGTTTTTGAGGGGATTATGATGGCTGGTAAGGCCAAGCCATTGCAAGAAATTTGGAGTTTCAAGTGCCATTATGTGTCTTGCTACAGTAAAGGGGAGTTGGATGAGTGTTGGCAAGGGGGTCTATCCCTTGAGTCCCCACATCTTGGAAATATTCCTATCTTAGAAATGTCATGTTTTTTGGGCGGTTGTAGGGGGGGCGGGGGGGGGGGAAGCATCTCCATGGAACAAGGGTCTAAGTATACTAATGGGGTGTGTGTCCCCTTCTTGCACCTAATCAGTTGGAGAGTTCCATTAGCCTATTCTAGGGTTCCCGTAGGCTAAGTGTAGTTGGTTAGGGGACTTAGAGCCTGTATTGGGCTTTGTGGTGGTTTTCAGTGCTTTTTGTCAAAGGTTACTATTTTTAGCAATGGCCATTTTCAATACTTACTATTTATAGTAAGTCTCAATGCATCTCAGATTGTGTCAATTTGGTGTTTGGGAACACTTACTATTTTTAGCAGTGCTATTTTTAGTAAGTGTATTTTTGGCAACTGGTCCCAGCCTCTGTTACTCCAATAGTGTTATATTTCTTGTTTGGGCATTGGTGAGTTCTAAGATTAATCAAATTAATATTTGTATTTTTTTGTCGCTTAAGTTATGTTATAAAGTCACTTTATAACTTAAGTGAGGGTCATGGGTTCATCAAAAAAGGACCTTGTCTCACGCCTAGAGAAAAGTGAAAGTAATGTTGTTTTAAAAAGCCAATGTATAAGCCTCCAAAGGTGGATGCCAATCTTGGGAGATAAAAGGATTTTAAAATAAAATAAAAAGGCTCATGAAGGGGGGCGTGAGAGTCTTGGAGGGAAAAGTTTTCAAATTTGGTTGCCCTAATTTCCTTACCACCTCTATAAAAGCATCTCTTTGGCTCTCATTTGGCTATCTAACTTTTGGCAACATAACAGGATGCTGCTGGAATGCTTCCAGGGTTTTACTTCTGCGAGTTGAGGTCGAAAACCCTCACTGTTAGTAGCTGGTTTCGATGGTGAAAGATCCACCCTAGCCGGGAAAAGTGATTCTACTTCAGGGATCACATTGGGTATTCACAAAGTTCTGATTTTCTGTCATTTTGGAGGTTGTCCAATGAAGATCTTCTTAGTATTTTGATGCGTGATCAATGGTTTGTGTGTGCTTGGGGTTTGCTTCATTTTGGTGGTGATTTGGAAGCATTAAGAGGCATTTTCAGAACTCTGATTTACATTTCCAGAATTCTGGAAACCTTTTATGACAGTGGCTGAAGGTGAAAACTCATTCATAACTCCGTGTGTGGTTTGTAACTCATTCTGGGCATTGGTTCATTGGATTCCTCTCTCTTGGGCGCCAAATTTCAAGTATTCACTTGGATTTATTGTTGAAGCATTGAATTTAGAAGGGAAATTGCCCCTCCTAGGGAGCCATGCCTCTTTGGGGTTGTGTATGGTTAGGTCTGCTATTGTATAGAGCTGCATTTCGCCCTGTTTGGAGTCCATGCAGCTGTTCTATGGCGTGAGTTCACTGTGGTCATTTGGCAACTATTGTATCTATCACTTGATGTGAATTTACAAGCATTTGCTGCTGATATATGACTGTTATCAGGTCTGCAATTCACTGTACAGGTCTGAAAATACACTTCTTTAAATCTGAAATCATTAGTCTTCATTTGCTATCATGATTTGTTAAGGTTCTATATGAAAACAAAGTAATTTCATTGTTATTTCCCTTCTATGCAATGTTTCCTATGTATGCTTTGCTATGCTGTAAACATGTGAAAAAAGAACAAACACAAACACATCTACAAACACTTCAGTCAGCAAACAAATCAAAAAAATCAGGGGTGGTTGTTACATGGGGCTGCTCCTGCTCATTGTTCTCCCTACACTTCAAGCCCTTGTGGTTATGTTGATGAGTGTGAATTAGATTACTATAGTGATGCATTTTCTTGTTGCAGTAGTCATACTCCACTTCCAAGTCATTCCCAAAGACTACAAGCCTCTATGCAATAACAATATGAACTCATTGGGCAGTAGAAATAAATTGGGAGACAAATCAAACTACTTGAGTCTAGGCTACAGTCCAGTGCCCTACCTTTTCGTCACAAAGAACCAAGCTGCTCAATTCTCATTATTCCTCTTGATACCATCTACAAACAATCGGACCTTTCTAGGGTTGATTATGAAATGCAAACATGGTGGGGAAAATTCTAAATCAGATGCCTAGGTTTTATGGGTGTGACCACATGCAAGGAAGAACTCATGTGGATGCTTTTGCAGGCTTTGTGAATGAATTTCAATTCAATGATGAAGAATGTGGATTAAAATTCTTTGTTAGATCTCTCCAAGACGTGCTAGATTGTGGCTTAATGGTTTCCATGCTTGCCACTTCCCCACTTGGGTCAGCCTTGTTAATGTATTCAATGAGGGCTACACCAGCATTATTGAGCCTGCCCTTCTTGCCCAAAAACTCATAAGCATTAAAAGGAAAGAAGGAAAATTAAGTTATGAATTTAGTCGAAGGTTTGCTGCTATTCTCTCTAATTTCCCAAGCGATTTCCAGCCTGATTTATCCACATGCATTGATCTATTCTGTGAGGCCTATGAAAGTGGGTTAAGTGCAGTGATGCATGATATGAAGCCTACAAGTTTGTCAAAAGGTTCTTTCATGTTTTAGTATCTGCTATGCCTCATATTGGCTTTTTGGCAGCTATCAAATAGATAAAACCCAGAATCTAATACACAATTTCTTCTGGTCCAATGGAAAAGGAAATAAGGAAAGGCATGTTGTTAATTGGAAATGGTGTTGTTTATCAAAAAGACAAAAGACGCCTAGGTGTTAGGGATCTCAAACCTTAGGGTATAACCCTCACAATTAAATGGATTTTAAAATCCTTGGTTTGAAACTTGGAAAATCTGAATTCACAATAATATTTGTTTAATTGTTCCTAAGCATAACAAGAGCTGGAAGGGTTTACATCCTTATGATCTATTCTTTGGTAAGCTTGTTGTTAAGCCTTAAAGGTTTATTGTGTTTTGTCGTATCTGGGGGGCAGGGGAATTAGTGCGTAATCTAACTTCTGGGCATGAAGCTGTTTGCAGGGCCTAGGAGAATTTTACTAGCTTTAAGTCTATTTGGTGGAACGTGACATGGAAAAAAACCTCTTGTGTTGTTTCAGAGGTGCTCTACTAAAGGGTGGACTCCAAAAGTTATTAAGGATTTCGAAAACATTATGATCAATGATCGAGTGATAACATGGGAAGAATTAGAAGCAAAATATTCTATATCTGTAAACCTCATAAAATAACCTTCTTGGTTCTGTGCAAAGCCATATACAGTGTAAAGTTTCTAGTCAAGATGAACTTCAATACTGAAAAGCTGGACAACTTACGATGGTCTAATGGTTCTTTATTTTATAAAGTAACTCCCAAGAAAATTTACCTTATTCTATCTGACACCTTGTAGTTTAAAAGTCCTTGAACAATAATTGGAAACTTAATCTTTCTTTTAGGATTTGTAAATCTATCTTCTATCATGTTTGCTCCACTGGAACCTAAGAAATCTTGCTTTAAATGGCTTCTAATTTAAAAAAAACTTTTTGTGAGGTCTGTCCTCAAGGATGTAAGGTTGTTGCCATATGTTTGTCCATTTGCACTGTTGTTAAATCTTTTGAGCACCTGTTTTTCAACTGTCAATATGCTAAAAGTTTCTGGTCCATGTTTTTTGGTGATGTCTTGGGATGGGATAATAAATGTGGTATTACTTGGCAAAAACTTATGTTTGGTTTTGTTAGGAAATTTGATAAAGAATTAAGTATATTATGGCTTATTCTATCATCCAAATCTTTCAGCACACATGGAGAGAGTTAGGAATGATGAGGTATTTCAAGACAAAAGGAGGTGCCTTACAGAAATTTTCGGTGATTGCACTCTTCTCTCCATTATTTTACAGGTTATGATGGTATTAAAGATTCCCTAAGACAGATTTTACAGGCTGCTAGGCAATAGGGTCACAATGATTACAAATCTGAAATAAAACAAGTAGAGTGGTGGCCAGATCTTGAAAGAAATGGTGATAAAAACTGCTGAAAGTGATGAAGAAGAAGAGAAAGCCAAATGTATGCACACTTGTAGTCTGAAGCCCCCAGATTTTCATTGTTGACAGCTCAGGAACTATTTTCAGAAAACAAAGGAAGATATTATGGAGATTAAACATGATCTTCAGTTCAACAAAGAAAACTCAGGACATGTTGCTGCTACAAACAATAATGAAAAAGAAAATGGCAATATTGACAATAACAATGATATCAAATGCTATAGGGAATAATTCTTTCTATGAGGTGGCATACAGTTAGTAATGGTTATATTAAAACTGATACTCGCTATATATTTCGTTAAATGTAAAAAGTTTGTGATTGTGATTGGTATAGTTTGTCTCTCAAGCTTTTCTCTTTTTGGCCTGGTTGATATTGATGTTCTTGTAGTTGGTTTCTTTTTGTTTCACTAGATGTGCAGTTTGTGCTGCCTAATAGCCCCAATTATATTGTAACCTTTTAGTAAACTATTTCCGATATTTAAAAAAAAAAAAATGAAATCCCATAAGCATGAAGGATGAATAAAAAAAATTCATTCAAATATAACCATTCTTTTTCAGCCTTATCATCCCTTATCTAAATAATCTATTTTAATGAGGCTTTTTCCAACAATAGAGGAGTGACAGATAAGCAAAGGCAAGGGAGAAAAGGACTGTGAAAAATAGTGAGAAAGAGAGAGCTAGACCAAGCAATAGCAGGTAAAATGGGAAAGAACCCTAACTGACTCAAATAGCATTAATAAAACCAGTACTCCATGTATACAAGACAAAAGATCTGACCATATAATAGATAAACTTCTTTACCAAGGCATCCTAGCTTTAATACAGAAAAAAGAAAGAGTGAAGAAACATGCTTCCCACAAATTAGATGTAGAACAAATATTTCAGCAGAAAAATTACACAGCTCAAGAAAACTTCTTTTATACAAGACATACCTTGCAAACAAAGGTAATTGCTTTTCAATGTAGCCTTTTTTACGCTTCCTTACGTGCACTGGACACCAAGATGGCGAGAACCCCAAATAAAATGGTCCTGGTAATGCCAATCCCCATTCCCAATTGCAACAGTAGCCACAGCTGCATCAACAAAACACAAACTAGTCAAGAATCTTTACCAAATGGTACAACACCAAATTTTAGTTTTAAACCAAAATGTATTTGCAAATCAATTGCTCAAAAAATTCTATTGCTCAAAAAATTCTACTGCTCAAAACTTTCCAATCTAACTCCATTATCTTTCACCATTCATGGGATCACATACATCTCCATCCTAAGTATTCCATTAAGTGTAATCTCACCATTAAGATCATTGATGCAGATTCACTTAAGTAAGAAACAGGTATGTGTTTGCAGGCATTAACAACCATCAACTGCTAGATTGCTAAAATGAAGCACATGGTAAAGCTCCCAAAAGAATATCAAAAATAAGCACAAAAGAGATTAGGAATTATATTTCAATATTTCAATTCCAGATTATATACAAAAAGAATATATAAAGCAATCAAAAATAATGTGTAGTACAAATAAGTAGAGGTTGGTGCAGTCATGGATGGAGGATACAAAAAGAACTGTCCAGCCGTACAGCTTTAGAGTCAACACAGTGGAAATAACACAAGAAAATACTCGGCAAACATAGATCTTTATTGAATCAGTAATTGGCAATCCTACATGCATCATATGCCTTACATGCAGAACAACTAGGGCTCATAGGCCTACCGCAGGGGCATTACAACATTACAATTGGCATGAAGGCCTTATTACAATCCCACAACTGGGCAGCAAAAATATCTAAACTCTAATCATGAAACCCTAACTAACTGCTTTCCTATGAATTACAATTGATCTTAAATATAATTCTCCAACTCCAATAATGGTCTGCGTCAGCCTCAAGGGTTTACGAACCCCTATGAATGATCAAGCGTGTAGGTCGGCCTTAAAACATGAAAGATAATTCCTTCACGAAATGAAACATATTGCGGATCTCCCAGGAAGATCCCCCTTGGACCCAAAAGCCTTGTATGATGTCTCATTAAGCTCCGCACACTCTAGAATAGGTCTGACACAATGAATTATGGACCAAGTCGGCCCCAAATGCTCTAACTAAGAATGATAGTTAAATTTTGAGAGCGATAACTTTCTGTAAACAAATGCAAATCTCCTGAAATCTAGATATGATGTAGATGACTTCATGTAGATGCTATATCTTGCTCCATGAGCTGAGAAATGACAATGCAGTGAAATGCAGAGTGAAATACTGAAACTACTACAGGTTGAGATGCAAGAAAAGAAATGTTTTTGGTTGATACGGGATTGCTTTACAACTAAGGATGCTCCTGCATCAGAGTTCATGACTTGTTCCATGGGGATATGGATGCAATTCATAGATACAAAGCTTGGTTGAAGTTTTGTTGTGAGAATTGCATTTTGCAGAAATTATTTGCCATTAAGGATCAAGCAACTTCATACCTGGGCACAATCCAACATTGGCTATGTTCCACCAAGTTTCAAGGACGAGGGGACATGTTTCAAGGATGGATTTTTTTGAGGCCATTTTTGGGGACGGTAGGGGATGACAAAAGGGACAACAAAGGGGGTGGCTATTTAAAAATATGGAAAAAGTTTAAAATATAGGGAAATTTCAAATATTCATATGATAACATTGATAAGGCATTCATCATATTGACATATACATTATAGAATCCTTAAAACACAACAATAGAGTTCAATGAGAGCCGAACAAAGTAATATTTAATTGCTTCCATAATTCATTGTCAATGTGCATATGATATAAAATTAAAAAATAGTAATACTGCATACACCAAAATGCCCAAAGGCTACAAGTTTGCACTACAAATGTCAAAAAGTAAAAACATAGTGATGGAAAGTATGCTTTTAATCGACATCTCCCAACACTGTATCAAAATCAGAGTTTGACTCTAAGTCACTCCCACTATGAGTATGAGGGGTTGACTCATCTAATGGAACTCCAACCAATCCCTCATGTGTCTCCTCCTCATCAATCTGGGTGGCGTCCTCTAGATCAACATCCTACTATAAAGCTAGAGTTTGTCGATACTTTAAATTCTGACAATCCTAGAGTCCCCAAGCATTATGCACGGCCCCCAACTTCTTTGCACATATAAAGGTCAACCTATTCCTCTTGATAGAGTGAATAAAGTTGTATGTGGACCAATTCCTTTCTGCAACAAAGGAACTAACAACCTGTGAAAGGAGGTGAATGCAAGTATTTTCAACTCTGGTGCATCCTTGCCATGCCATGTCCACCATCCAATAGGATCAATTTGAGCCAATGTAACTCTATCTAACTTCGCCTCTAGTTTGTCGAATGTTTGACCATAGAGATTAGTAAAGGAAAGCCATTGTGTGCGAAGTAAACTCAACTCCTCGATTGAACACATCTCTCAAATGGCATTCATTAACCCTTCTTTCACCTCTTTGTCATCACAAGGAGGCAACCTACTAGCTTTTGGTGCATACCATTTGGGATTGAGAGCAAAGGCTGCCATATGAAACGAGGTGTTCATAGTGTTCCACCACCGCATCACAATGGGCTTACTGTGTTGCTCATATAATCCCAAATTAGGATCTCTATAAAGTATAAACCTCTCCAAAACTAGGAGAGTCTCTATCAGCATATCTAATGACATCCGCAACTGGTGAAATGAAGGAGCAAGTATATCTGCAAACAAAAATTTGAAAAAAGACAAGTCAGAAAATTTAAAATTAAAATCAGAATTTTTTTAATAAAATCAATAATCAAATTTAAAAGGTATTAATCAAATGAAAATCAACAAGTTATTAAAATAATAATTTTTTACCTCACATTGGACCACCAATCATCATTAAGAATTTTTTGGTTTGATGCTTTTTCCTTCTATAGTGTTTACAGTAGACCATCTACTCCACTTTGAATTAACCATCATCAACTATAGAGCCTCTTGCACCTCAAGCATCCTCTAACAAAATAAAATAACTGGCATACCCTGTCTACACAAGTTTGAGGAATTCCTTCTTTGAAATGTCTTGAAGAGAGAAAGTAAGATGTGATGGTTGCAAATAAACATCTAAATATCTCTAGATTCTATCACCACCTGTCGCACCAAATCTATCTTCCCAATGTGTTTCAATAAGTTGGTCAATGCATGCACACAAGGGTTCTAAAAGATGTACTTGTAAGCACCCTCCATCATCATGTGAGTTAATTTGCACACACATGCCAAATCAATGACCATCTACACAACATTGGAGGCCCCTACCTCCTCTATGGCATCTCTTATGTTACACCCCATTTCCTAGTTACTGAGTTACTTTTACCTTCATAGGTAAAAATCTTGATAAATGCAAATTGTTACTTTAATATGTTTTCTAGGTGAAACAAATACTGAAATATGCAATAAGATGTTATTGATTTCAAAAGAATAAATATGTTTTGTATTGATGAAATGCAATGAAAGAATATGTATTGCAATGCGAATATACTAATGCTTGTCGATACAAATGTTTTATGATGCAAATGGATTTAATGTGAACGTCTAACTACCTTGGTGTTTTACTAAGCTGAATGGAGGAACAGGTCAAGCCTCCAGAAGAGAGGGGAAGTATCACTCAGGAGAGGGGATTGGTCTAGTAACCTTTGATAAGACTGAAATTGAGCTTTCACACACACACTTCTAGTTTGATCAAGTCAAGTCAATAGCCTGGAAATTGGTAGGTAACCTTTAGTCTTGATTGTGCCTATTTTTGGAAGAGGTTAGAATCTTGTCTCTAAATGTTCCTACTTGGGATTATGAGAATGAATCTCTGTTTACAGTGTATGTTCTTCTTCGTGTCATGGTATTATATGTAAATCGATATATGAATACATTAAATATATATATGTGTGTGAGTGTGTGTGTATGTGTGTGTGTATATATATATATATATATGCGATATATATATAAATATATATGGGATATATGTATATATGATAACCTATGTATATGAGTGTATGCATGTGTGCATATGCGCAAGTAGAAATACTTACGTCTATTCATACACAGATATCTCACATACACAGGAATTCAATTAGACATATCACGTATACATATATATATACACACAATAGGTATATAATTGTCAATCAATGAATAGTTACTATATGTGTTTATATAATAGATTATGAGTGTATAAGTTATTAAGCTTATAATGCTAAGCAAACTGTAGTGGATGTTGAGGTTAGTAAAGGTGGCATAATAGAAATGTCATCATCGTAGGTTGCAATGTTTTACAAACCTTGAATGCTAATCATTACTTGATTAAATACTCATGTCTCCTTGAAATAGGAAGTGAGTCTTAACTCTAGTGTTAGGGTATAAACTTAGAGGCTATACCAATATTCAACAAGAGGGTTGAGAGTTGTATTTTATGGTTATGTTATTATCTTATTTTGAATTAAAGCCTATTCGTGGAATTCTAGAAAGGGACGCACATACCGGCCACCCAAAGCCATGATGAGTAGAAAACTTGTATATACAAAAGCACACACCCTTCTCAGGCTATTGTCCTCCATATTTTATACAAATGTAGTAATCATGAGAATATTTGTGATATATTGAAAGAGAGGCTTTTATGATAGTAACTTGAACATTACGTTACTTTTTGTTGGAAACCCTAGGTTAGGAATAATATAATATTCCCCCTTAATTTTTAAAAAATTTGACCAACACAAACACCATTGATTAGCATTAGCACGAAAGATAACCAACTTAGAAAGTAACCCTTCACCAAGAATGTTCACCAAGATCCCAATGTGGGCGAGGTGATAGCATATGTTGTCGAGGATCGTTAGCAACTGGAAAGAAATACAATGCTTGCTAGGTGGCTAGCCGACCATGGAATGTAAAATAAATGCTAGAAATACAGAGTAGGTGGATAACTGACCATAAGCTCAACCACTTATTCAATGGGAGCAACTAATTACAATTATTTTAAGGCAGCAAGCCGACCATGAATCCGCTCTACCACCTATTCGGTGCAGGGAATTATTAAATTAAAAGTGTTGGAAATAAAATGCTTCAACCACTTATCCAGTGGGAGCAAAAAACAAACTAAATTGCAGCAATAAATAAACAACTGTTAGTACTACTAAATCAGCTTTACAAATATAGAATTTCCAGCTGCAAATACATAGAAATATGCTTCCAAAGCCACAAAGAGTTAGAGTATTAATTCTCTAACTAATACAATATGAGAATGATATAAAATTGAGCTCAAACCAAAATTATATCAAAATTAAACAAGTCTGATCAGAAATAGCAAATACAGAAAATCAGACCAACAAGAAGAGAATTCACCATTTTGCTCATAACTTTGCCAAATGAAGTCTAATTGACATGAAACTAAATGCTAGTGAACCTTTGAGGCTAGATGTCCCAAACACAACAAATAGACACCTCTAAAACTCACACCTGTCAGTGGCATGAAGCCCAATGCAGCAACTAAGAAGTGGTACAGCCTCTAGGAAGGGTCGACCTCTTCTTAAAAATCCAAGACTCAGCAATAAAATCTAAAACTTTGCAAAACTGGGCGCCCTCCACAAAGAAACAACATAGGCCAGTACCCAAAACCAAAAAAAAATTAGAGGCGAAGCTACGAACAGAAATTCGCTTCAGCCATAGTCTTCAGCAATACAAGCAAATTATACACCAACACCTTCCTGTAATTTTAAAATCAGAAATTGAGCTCTATCCACGCTCCTAAATGAAGCATTGTCTTCAATCACCTTCTAGGAAGCCATAGTTTCAAGCCCGAAGAAAGGTATTACAAAGTTAGAAGGCAGCAACCCCCATAGCAAAGTCTGAACTCAGTTCAGCAGCATAACATTATAATTTTTCCAAAATATCCTCAACTCATAGCAAAGCATCAATATATAAGCACAAGAGGCGAATGAAGCAACCTGTAACTCCAACCAAGAAACTCTTCAATTTCTCCAAGCAACATCCACCTCAAAAGCCTTTTTTGAAATATCTAAAAATACTTTATGTTTTCTCCCAAGTCATCCCACTTGAGGAAATATTAAAACTTTAATAAAACATTTAAATGCATTAATGAGGCGTCCACTTTATGCCCCCAACTTTAAAACAACTTAGAAGTCATTGCCTAGACATAGGGGGCCAAACTCTAAACATGAAATTGACTAAGTGTTGAAACTCAATCCAATGAAGCAACTAAAACCAACGCCCAAAGCTGATTCTGCCAGACTGCCAGAAATAGCATGATGATCTGAGCTGAGCTACTGATGATGCCACTACCAAAAATAGACTTACTAAAAATAGAAAATGCTAAAAATAGTAAGTTCACTACCAACCCAACAGAATGCCAAACTAAGCAGAACACAAGACTTACTATAAATAGTAAGTGCCTGGAAAGGTTGACGGATTCAAATGTATATCACACCACCCTAGAGATCTCTAAAAACCCATAAAAAACCCAAAAACCTTTCCTGCATGCAAGGAACCAGAGAGAAACGCATGTCATTTTCCAAACACGCATGTTACCTTATCTCGAAGCTCTCCAAAAACCCAGAAAAGCTCCACCAGACATGCATCAGAAACTCTCACATGCAAACCTTCAAAACCTCCTATAAAAGTGGAAACCCTAATTTCCATTTATGCTTAGCCTACGAGTTTCCGAAAATGGGCTAAATCCAACTTAAGAGCGTAGGGCTAAATTGGGGACATTACAGTCCGCTCTTCCCAAAATTGCTTGTCCTCAAGCAATGCCACCACACTCCAAGAAAAAAGCTTGATCCTTACTAGGCCAAATAAGATCTTAGGGTCCCAAATCCATCTCTATAAAGACCCACCATGTTGATGCTGCACCACACTTATCACACAAACATATCCAATATTCCAAGACTACTTTGTCCTCCTTCCAAACATGTGGCTAAAACAAACAGTCTTGAAAGAATTGAAATCATAATCCTGCAGCATCCCATATCCTAAAAACTCTAAGGAGTCAAAATCTGCAATACCAAAATCTAACACATTCCTAAGCAATAAGAAAGACAGTCTTCTCAACTCAGAAAACATGCTCCTCATCATAACTCCACATAGCATCAAACAGAGTCACAACAACATATGTGACTCTTCCAACTCTTCTTGCATAGAGAAAAGCAATTCTTTGCAAAAGTTCCACCATCACATCCTCAAAATTCCATGAGGATATATAATGCCTTCTTTGAAACAAACTGATATAACTGAAAGGACTCCAAGAAAAACTTACAAATTTCACTTCAAGAGTCTCCAACTAGTGAACCAAATCAGTTACAAGCTCGCTGCCCCAAGCATTAGTATAGGAGAAAATGTGGAGAAGGCCACTAGTTAACGTTGGAAAACATCCCATACACGAATTTTGGTTGTACTGAATCATTCCTTTTCTCTTTTGAGGCCCAAAATCAGTCCTACTGGGAGGCTGGAAGGTCTGAAAATGAATACACCAACTACCTATCAAGTCTGATTTAATCATCTTCAGATCTGATTTATAGAAAATCAACATTCCAAAATGTAAGCAGCAGTTGTTACATGAAAAAAATTCAATAAAATAGGCATAACTGCTCATGAACATGGCTAGTGGCAGCTTTAACGAAGGTTCCATTGCCCCACTATAAAACAACTTCTAATCACATTACCTTCCCAAACCACCAATTTTTTACTAGAAATTACCATCCAAATGCTGATAAAGAAGGTAGCAGCACCTCTAGTGCTGAAACTTTGGCACATATCGCTCCAACAAACCTTCTTAACAATGTGTCTAGGATCCCAAAATTAAAAAACTTAACTGAAAACAATCTCCATTACTCAGATATATGATCATAACACCTTTCAGAATACCTTGTGTTGATTCCTCCTTTTTAAAATTTTCATTTTTTTCTGATTGCTTAATAATGCCAAGATCCCAAATCATCAGCATTGAAGAACCATTTCTCAGACGAAGAACAACTCTAACTTGAATTCTCTAATCTATACGTTCCATCTGAATCATTACCTCTTGAAACTCCAAGAAGTATTCAACAAATATGAATTCAAAATCAAGAGTCATGAATTGTCGAAAAGATTCAATGAACCCTTCTTCAATCTTAATTCTGAAATCGGTTACTCTTAAGGAAGTTGGTGCAGACATAAAATCTAATAAAAATCTAACCAACATCCTCATCAAAATTTGGATAAACTCTTCGTCAAAATACCAGTATACTCTTTGTTGTGGATCAAGAGGAATATCTTCATCCATTCTTGATTCTTGATTTTCCGTTTCCTACAAAATGAATAAACTAGGAGCAATAGTAGGTTCATCTTTATGCATCTCATATATCAATTCTCCACTACTAGAAAATGGGCTGGAGTTTCTCCTTCCTTCAATAGTTTATGAAGAACTTCCCTCATCATTCTCAAAGAAAGGATTTTCATAAAGCTCACTAGCACCTACTTCATACAAAGGATTATCAAAGTCCTGGAAAATTTGCTGATGAGAATTTGATTGCTCCGTTCTTTCAGGACAACATTCCAAATCAAATGTTTCTTGTATGAGATCAAGCTCATCAAGTACTTTCTAAATCTCTTCAGCTCTCCCTTTGTTTTCTTGCTCCCATGAAAATTGAACAACAAAAATTTGATTCTCTGCTTCTATTAAAGCCCCATGTACTTCTTGCAATTTGGCTTTAGTTTGCTCATTCCACTCCAATACCTTGTCAACAATTTTAGCAACTTTGTCTTTATCATGAATGATGAGCAAAAGACTTGATTTTAACTCTTGCAAGGCATTTTTAATTGACTTCATATCAGCAATAGGAATACAACATATATCTAGATTTTTTGGGACATTGTAAATCAGATTTTCCACTTGCCGATGAATATCATCAAGTTTGGATAAGACTTGAATTTCCTTTCCAGCAGTTGGTTAATTTTGACTGCAATCTTCATGAACTGATTGAACTACTGTAGAGCTGCTATGATGTATAAAGATATTAAAAATCTTTTCAGCTGTACTCCTTAAATTATTATGCATTTGATGTACACTTTTCATCATCTCATCCATGGTACCTTCCAATTCATTAGCTTTCTACCTCAACTTGGCTTCAAGCGAAGAGAATTATGTTTTGTGATTACTAGAAGAAGCTTCCTCTTTGCTGTCCTCAATGCATGAATCAGCATTGGTAATGAAAGAATTTTCCACTTCTTCCTTCTCAATTTTTTCTTGATGTTCTAACCAGAATCCTCCTGAATTACGGAGATGTAGAAGGAATTCATTAGCTGATAGGATATCTTCAGTTGTTGATATATCAACTGTCTCTTTAGGTTCAACTCTTGAACCTTCATCATGAGTCTCCTTAGCTAAAACTAACTCACTGCTCTCAGACTCCACAACTTTTTGTTACCTTATTACATTCTTCTATAGAATGTCTGGATTCTTCATGTGTCTCTGAAACTAATGTTGTCTCATTGCATTCTTTTGTAGAATGCATGGACACTTCTTGTGTCTCTGAAGTAGATCATGTCTCGTTGCACTCTTTTGTGGAATGCATGGACAAATGCATATCTATAGATATCTCCTGAGATTCTATTACGAACTCAATGGATTTCCAAATTTCATTCCTCTCTTTGGCATTTGAATTCTCCTCATTATTTTGTACTGCCTTCATCAAAAGAGGCTTCAATTTATCTTCACATTGATGAAACAATCCTTTGATCAATATATCAACAATAGGAGAAATCTTCTCTTCTTGTTCATATGCGTCTAGAAGAAGAGATTGGACATTTTGGGGAATGCCTTCAACCTCATTGATTGTCAGAACAAGGATATTTCTTACGGCTGCAAATACATCCTCCTCTTGCTCACTCCAAGTTGAATTTAAGAGGTAATGGAACAAGTGATATATTTGATTTTGCATGTCCAAGTCTATTAATAGAAAACTTGTTCTGAGCTTTGAGAATGTTTTTAATATAGCAACTCTTCTTGGGAAAAGACTGCTACCTGTTTTATCAAGATCCTAGAAACTTTCAACAATCATATGAAGCACTCTCTTCATCGTATCCTCATCATAAGGCATCAAAGGTGCCAAGATTCTCATCACTTCACTAAGGCAAGAAGTGATCAGAAAATTAATTTCTTCATCAAGATGCATCAACCAATAAGGTCGATTCATAGAAATCATTACAGGAATTAATACTTTTTTAATCATTTTAGAGGGTGACTGATTCACCCGACCCAAACATTGTTCCAACACATAAAGAACGCCTACTTCTTCTTCCATTGACTTGCATTCTTCATTAAGCCTTTTCCTTGTAGTGTAAAGTGATCTTGCCAAACTTCTCTCTTCATTAGAAGCCATGACTAGACTAGCAAACACGTTTTCAAACTTTTGGAAAAAGTGTCAACTTCAACAACTACAAGAAACTGAAACTGAACTCTAATCTGCCCACGTTGTAGAATCTAATTTCCCTGTCACATATCTGACAACTAAAGCGTTGAACTCACAGGATGGTAGGAAAACAGGCTCTGGTACCACTGTAAAATTCCCCCTTAATTTTTTCAAATTTTGACCAGCACAAACACCATTGATGAGCATTAGCACCAACGATAACCAGCTTAGAAAGTAACCCTTCACCAAGAATGTTCACCAAGATCCTAATGTGGGCACGATGATAGCATATGGTGCTAGGGGTCGTTAGTAGGAAAACAGGCTCTGGTACCACTATAAAATTCCCCCTTAATTTTTTCTAATTTTGACTAGCACAAACACCATTGATTAGCATTAGCACCAACGATAACCAGCTTAGAAAGCAACCCTTCACCAAGAATGTTCACCAAGATCCCAATGTGGGCACGGTGATAGCATATGGTGTCGGGGGTCGTTAGCAAATGGAAAGAAATACAATGCTTGCTAGGCGGCTAGCCGACCATGGAATGTAAAGTAAATGCTGGAAATACAGAGTAGATGGAAAACCAACCATAAGTTCAACCACTTATTCAACGGGAGCAACTAATTACAATTATTTTAAGGCAGCAAGTCGACCATGAATCCGTTCTACCACTTATTTAGTAGGGGGAATTATTAAATTTAATGTGCTAGAAATAAAATACTTCAACCACTTATCCAATGGGAGCAAAACACAAACTAATTGCAGCAATAAATAAACAACTGTTAGTACTACTAAACCAATTTTACAAAGATAGAAGTTCCAGCTACAAATAAATAGAAATATGCTTCCAAAGCCACAAAGAGTTAAGAGTATTAATTCTCTAACTAATACAATATGAGAATGATATAAAATTGAGCTCAAACCAGCAATATATCAAAATTGGGCAAGTCTGATCAGAAACAACAAGTACAGAAAATCAGACCAGCAAGAAGAGAATTCACCATTTTGCTCATAACTTTGCCAAATGAAGTCTAATTGACATGAAACTAAATGCTAGTGAACCTTTGAGGCTAGGCGTCCCAAACACAACAAATAGACACCTCTAAAACTCACACCTGTCAGTGGCACGAAGCCCCAATGCAGCAACTAAGAAGTGGTACAACCTCTAGGAAGGGTCGACCTCTTCTTAAAAATCAAAGACTCGGCAATAAAATCTAAAACTTTGCAAAACTGGGTGCCCTCTACAGAGAAACAACATGGGCCAGTACCCAAAACCAAAAAAAACTCAGAGGCGAAGCTACGAACAGAAATTCGCTTCAGCCATAGTCTTCAGCAGTACAAACAAATTATACACCAGCACCTTCCTATAATTTTAAAATCAGAAATTGAGCTCTATCCACACTCCTGAATGAAGCATTGTCTTCAATCACCTTCTAGGAAGCCATAGTTTCAGGCTCGAAGAAAGGTATTACAAAGTTAGAAGGCAGCAACCCCCATAGCAAAGTCTGAACTCAGTTCAGCAGCATAACATTATAATTTTTCCAAAATATCCTCAACTCGTAGCAAAGCATCAATATATAAGCACAAGAGGCGAATGAAGCAACCTGTAACTCCAACCAAGAAACTCTTCAATTTCTCCAAGCAACGTCCACCTCAAAAGCCTTTTTTGAAATATTTAAAAATACTTTATGTTTTCTCCCAAGTCATCCCACTTGAGGAAATATTAAAACTTTAATAAAACATTTAAATGCATTAATGAGGCGTCCACTTTATGCCCCCAACTTTAAAACAACTTAGAAGTCATTGCCTAGACATTGGGGGCCAAACTCTAAACATGAAATTGACTAAGTGTTGAAACTCAATCCAATGAAGCAATTAAAACCAACGCCCAAAGCTAATTCTGCCAGACTGCCAGAAATAGCATGATGATTTGAGCTGGGCTACTGATGATGCCACTGCCAAAAATAGACTTACTAAATATAGAAAATGCTAAAAATAGTAAGTTCACTACCAACCCAACAGAATGTCAAAGTGAGCAAAACACAAGACTTACTATAAATAGTAAGTGCCTAGAAAGGTTGACGGATTCAAATGTATGTCACACCACCATGGAGATCTCTAAAAACCCAAAAAATTCCAAAAACCTTTCCTGCATGCAAGGAACCAGAGAGACGCATGTCATTTTCCAAACATGTATGTTACCTTATCCGGAAGCTTTCCAAAAACCCAAAAAAGCTCCACCAGACATGCATCAGAAACTCTCGCATGCAAACCTTCAAAACCTCCTATAAAAGTGGAAACCCTAATTTCCATTTCTGCTTAGCCTACAAGTTTCCGAAAATAGGCTAAATCCAACTAAAGAACGTAGGGCTAAATTGGGGACATTACAAATAACCTATTTTGTACAGTTGTCTATTTGATTATTGATTGAAGCGAATAAGTCAGGATTAACCTATATGATCTAATTGATCATTTGATTGATGATTATACATTCAATTAGAGTCGATTTACTGTTGAGTCCATACTTTTGAGTGAGTCCTTTATTGTTATGATTAATCTTTTGATTGAGGTCATTTATTGTTGAAGATTATACTTTGACTGAAGTTGATTACTGTTGAAGTTTATACTTTTGATTGAGGTCATTTATTGATGGGATTATGACTTTCTTTAGCGTCATTTATTGATGAGATTACACTCTTGTATGGGAACTTTTATTGGTGTGAATGTACTTTTGAAATAGAGTCAATTAATGAGGTGACGTTATGTATGTCTATATGGTTAATTGGTAAGTAAGAGATGCTTTGAATTATTTACTTAGTAGATGTGTTAGTTAATCATAAAGGTAATAGGTTATTCCTAGGATTAGGATAATACAATGAAAGGGATAGCCTATGCATAGATTATGAATGGTCAATACAAATCTTACTAGGAAGGTGGGTGAAGTTATATGACGTCCACTCAAAGTATTGGGTGATGAATACTTTGGCCAAAGTAGTGTAAGTTCCCACTATTTACATTGTCAATTCATTGTGATCCAGGTTTACATACTAGGTAGGAGAGTGTCATTTATGTAGGTTGTAGCCACTATGTGACAGATCTAGATATGTAGGACACAACACCATGTTTGGGGAAGGCCAATTTTATTATGAAGATACCAAACCAATCTCTTCATTGAAGGGTAGGGCCATCTATCAATTTGATAGTTGTGTAGGGGACTGCAGTTAGTCCATGGTTGGCGGAAAAGTGTTTGAGTGATGCTTCTCCTCATCAGTAGGCGACCAAGATTTGGAAGGGGGACTACCTAGACCATTCGTATACCTAGTGTCAGTGAGCTCATGGAAGCAATGTAAGTATTTTATGTATCCATTTCTATGGAAGATTGTAAAAGAGGAAATATAATCATGAAATTATGTAATATGAAACCAATACTTTGGGAAGTTGAAATACTTTGTTGTAATTCAATGGGAAAGTTTGGAATGATGTTTGTTTCAAATGTGCACATTATTCATATATATGAAAAGAAAAATTTTATTTCTAAGTGTTGGCATCGTAAATTATTTTCTTAAGGTTAAAAGCATAGTAAATTATTGGGTAGAACAATGGGCATGTTACACGTGGTATCAGAGCTACCAGGTTCAGCTCTAGAACATATGAGCTCATTATGTAAGTGATGCGTAAACCCTATCGAAAGATAATGGTTGAGAAGTTCTTACGCCAATATGGCAAGAGAAAAAGAACAAAGGGGAAACAAAAAGGAAGTCAAGTTTCTTGAAAAAACTGTTTGCATTTGGGGCTGGAAAAGATTTGTCCCTAGAGCAGGAAACTCCTAAATCAACAACTTATTAGGATATACCTTCGAATTGTGGATATTATGCAACCCGGTTCTGTAGGAAGGTTATGGAGGATTACCAATATGTACCCTCACCCTACGAAATAGTTTAAATGACTCTAAGAAATAGAAAGGATTGAAGTAATCTCCCTCATTGATAGCACCCTGTAGTTGCAAAGAGTCTAGGGTTTTGGAATTAGTAAGGATACTATGAATCTATGAGTATGCCTAATAGGAATAGAAATAATTGATAGCATAAATTGGAAACTTCAGTCAAAGTAGAAAGTCAACATTTTGAGAATCAAAATCAACTAGAAAGGTATCCAAGAGGTTGGATAACCCATGACAAATCTGATTTAGTATAAGGCTAAGATCTTGCATATTAATTAAAGAGTGAAAGGTTGATACCTTAGAATAGGGTTAGAAACCAGATTGGTTGGTAATGGGAAAAAACTTAAAAAGGAGAAGATGTAAGCCAACATGAATTCCACCATCTGGAATAGGCAAGGTCAGATTGGAGTTCTGATTAAGATGAAACCAAGCAACTTTAGAAGGTTTAAAGTTATGAGAAAATAAAGTTATCAAGAATTGGGACAAAATCACTTGGAAAGATAATTGCAAGTTGGGAACTGAAAAGTGAATCGGATTAGTCCGACAAAGGTTCAATTAGAACATAGTTTGTTTGAAAGTTCAGATTGAACTCACCAAGTAGTCAACAAAAGTAAACATATGTTTAAGGATTCCAAAAGGAAATTGGATATGGAGGGAGACTATGTGTCGAATCGAAAGAATAATTTGGAAACAACTCACAAAGGTGAGGACACAATTGATATAGGGATCCTTAGGCAAGCTCATTAACACATCAACAAAAAGGGGCTTTGCGGATGTGGGATATTCTTCTACTGTGGTTAAAAAGGCTATTAGTATACATGGAAAAGAGAATTGGAATGAAATACTAGAGTATCTCTTAGCTTGTAAGTTGTTGATTATTTATTAGATCTCATTACTATGGATCCAACTGTTGATTATGAGAGATTAAAGGGCAATGATGAATCCAATTTTGGGAATGAGAAAAAAGTATATTCAAGGCATACCATGGAGCGTAAGAAAGGCAGGTAATAGTCAATCAACTATCAAAAGCCAACAAGAAGGAATGTTAAATCAATTCAATTTGTAGAAAGCGGATGTATGTTAAGAGTCCAACTTTAGGATGATCTAATATCGTGGAAACACGGGGGGAATAAGGAGAGTAGGTAGACTCAGATAAAGTATCCCATACGACGAAGTTTATTAATATATTTGGAAGAACTTTTGACTTCTCTGTAAGTCATGATTCAAAGACCTACAACCAAAGTCTTATATGACCGCAACAAGGTTGGTAAAGTTAAAAGGATAAGGTATTGGAATTATGAGAGAAAGGTAGTGGAAAGGTCAAGGCTTATGACCAACGAGATAGAAATATTTTCCACATGATTTTGTTCATATTGTTTTAGAAGATTGATTTGTTATTATCAATAATGTTTTGGAAAAGGTTAGTCAGAATACTTGTTCATGTAAGGCAAGAATATCGCCTATGCAATAGAAAAAGGAAGAATTATATACTCATGATTTTAAGTCATCAAGAAACATTCATGCCTGGTAACTAGGTATGTAATAAATGCTGACCACTTTGGAAGGTAATGTCAAGTCAGTATGATTATATAAGAATTTTTACTCGAACTAGTATAAACGTTCTTCGGAAGAGAAAGATTGAGTTGAAAATTGGATTACAACTTTGGAAATGTTTAAAGGACGAAAGAAATTAGGGTATGGATGACCTAGGAAGGAGTTAAAATCTCCACAAAAATATTCACTCAATATATTTTTGAGAGTCAAGAGTGGTATAAGTCCATGGAAGAAGTTTTTACTAAGATGGGATGGACTACTAAGAATCGGAAAAGAACCTATGAACCCCAGATTTGGGAGATTAAAGAATGAGATGAGGTAAATTGAAGTCGTACTTCGGACACCTAGTAATGACAAATGGGAAACCACTATAATCTAGGAAGGGATAGAGTAAGATGCTGTAAGGTATGTAGCAAGTTGTCGTCCAATATGCCAGAGGATGAAGACATGATGTCGTCATCGGCAAGACTTGTATACTCTTATGAAATTCTAGTGAGGGAGTGGTAGATCATTAGAATAGTTTGATCTTTCTTTGTCAATGGAACGAACATAATATTATGGTGGATAGACTCACCAAGGTAATCAATATAGATTGGAAAATTTGATTTATAGGTTATTAGTCCTAAACAACATATTGTGTGAAGCAGTTGCTTATATGTTCCTGAGAAGGTTATCTCAAATGGGAAACAAGCAAGTAATGATAAGGTTTTGTGAAAACCATGATCATCTTATGAGAAATTCAATTGAATGAATGTTCAAATTATTACTTAAAGTTAGCCAGTTAGGCATAAGGGATAAACCAAATCTTGGAGGATTTGTAGAATACTTATATTACAATAAACTTCTATCATTGAGGTTAGGTCCATTATATGGGAAGAACGATTGAATCTCTATAAAGCTGAGATAAGCTAAGAAATAGGATTAGACTTAGACCAAAAAGGTTGTCAAATGGAATAGTAGATCAAAAGGATCAAGGAAAAACTTGTTGATACAAGCTTAAAATTATGAAGCAATATAATTATGCTTAAGGTAGATGGTTGTGTCAGTGATGGATAGTCTCGACTTCTAAGTTGTTCGATGGCATAAACACCAAAAGAAAGGATGGGACCCATGTGTAGTGAACATTACACCGACATTCCTTACCTATTTGGGTTACACTAAGGATAGATTCATTAGCCAATGAGAATGTGTTTTCCAATCACTAGGATATAGATGTCATATAGGATATGGTCACTATTGTACTTGTGAAGTACAAGGGAGTTAATATGATTATGAAGTATAGTTCTTTAAGGGAAGGTATGCATGAAGCACACAAATTCTCCCTATATATTAAGTTTAAACCCTCAATGCAAGGTCCAACATGGACAAGATTGTAGAAAGGTCACGCTATGGGAGAAGAGTATTTTGCTAGTAATAGAATATACTTATTTCTTACATGATGAGAAAATTGAAGGTAAAACCTTTACTTGACTTTATATATATGTTTAGGACTTAAAATCATCGGGGACGATGATTCACAAGGGGGGAAGTATGTTACACCCTATTTCCTAGTTACCGAATTACTTTTACCTTAATAGGTAAAAATGTTGATAAATGCAAATTGTTACTTTAATATGTTTTCCAAGTGAAAGAAATATTGAAATATGCAATAAGATGTTATGATTTCAAAGGAATAAATATGTTTTGTATTGATGAAATGCAATGAAAGAATATGTATTGCGATGTGAACATACTAATGCTTGTCGATACAAATGTTTTATGATGCAAATGGATTTAATGTGAACGTCTAACTACCTTGGTGTTTTACTAAGTTGAATGCAGGAACAGGTTAAGCCTCTGGAAGAGGGGGGAAGTATCACTCAAGAGAGGGGATTGGTCTAGTAACCTTTGATAAGACCTAAACTGAGCTTTCACACACACACTTCTAGTTTGGTCAAGTTGAGTCAATAGCTTGGAAATTGGTAGGTAACCTTTAGTCTTGATTGTGCCTATTTTTGGAAGAGGTTAGGATCTTGTCTCTGAATGTTCTTACTTGGGGTTATGAGATTGAATCTTTATTTAGAGTATATGTTCTTCTTCGTGTCATGGTATTATATGTAAATCAATATATGAATACATTAGATATATGTATATGTGTGTATGAATACATTAAATATATATATGTGTGTATGAATAGACGTAAGTATATATATATGCGATATATGTATATATGATAGCCTATATATATGAGCGTATGTGTGTGTGCATATGTGCAAGTAGAAATACTTACATCTATTCATACACGGATATCTCACATAGGAAGTCAATTAGACATATCACATATATATACATATATATATATATATATATGTACAATTGGCATATAATTGTCAATCAATGAATAGGTAGTATGTGTATTTATATAAAGATACTAAAATAATATATATATATGGTCATTTCAATATATATATATTTGCACTGTTCCACGGGGTTTCAGGGACGGGGACGGGGGGGGATGTGTTTAAGGGACTCGGGGACGGGGGGTCTAAGTGTGGGGGTGACAGGGGGATGGCGGCGAGGGGCGGCAAAGTGCTGAAATACATATAGTACTTGAAAAAATAGTTATAAGAAGATGTATATGTATAAGAATTATACATCTTGGAGACAAGTAGGAGTCCTCTAAACGTCTTGAGGACGCCCCAACGTCCTCAAAGTCCTAGCAGCATCTTGGAGACAGCGACACTGGTGGTGGGCTGGTGGGGGGACGTCCACCCCAAGTCCCCAAGACGTCCCCGTCTAGGAAACACAGGGTTTTTTTGGGTGGGATGCATCCCCGTTGAACACTGTTAATATTTGTTAATTGATAATTGATGCATTTAATAATCATCAGTATGATTTTATATATATATATATATATATATAATTTGATATATAATATGGGAGCTCTGAAAAGCTATAGCACATAATTTCAGCGCATAGTTTATGTTGTATTTATATTAAAATGCTCCATAGCGCATTACACAACGCATTGGACATAGCATAACACATTGTTAATAATATTGCATATAAAATTAGAATGTTGGCAGCGCAAGAATAGTGTAGAAAATAAGAGAAGGCGCATAGATTATATGACAATGCATAATGAATTAAAAATGCTGCATACAACTTGTAAAGGCAGCGCATAAGATAAGGGGGCATAGGAATAGAACCATATTTTGACTTTAGTCTTCAAACAGCGCATAAACATAGGTAATATTTAAAGCATTTAAAGTGCAGGGTATTATGTAATATGGATAGAGCCATATGAAAGTGCTTAGTTTCCAAGGCTTTTCAACATGTGAATATAGCTGCCAAGACTTTGTCAAAAGCAAACAACTATAAACGCTCATGTACAGGAAGTAAGTTGACCAGGTCAAATAGCAAACAGCGACCCATGTTATAAGGCGCGAATGGCATAATGTGGCGCCAACTGAGAATGATATGAATCGATTAGAAGTATGTTTTTCAATATGAATTTCCAGATTATGAAGCATTTTGAAATATGTGGAAGTGGTCAAGTAAGCAGCTGGCCAAGTAAGTCGACCTGTAGAAGGCAATTACCTTGCATTTATGATTATCATTCTTGCTCTCCAATTTGAGTATTGACTCAATCACCATGGTTGTCTATGTGTTTATTGTGCAACGAATTTAGTTGCCACCTTTTCTTAACCTTGCTGAGTCGAATCATTTGAGCTGAGAAGTGTCATTCACGATACCTTGTTTCTAGCCTTTAGTTGCTAATCTTTGGGAATAAATAGAGGAGCTATCTACCCCAATAGGGACGCATATCTGCATTCTTGCTGATTAATTTTTGCATTGTTACTCCGTTCTTCTAAGTTTGTGAGAGGTTTTGTGAGAGATTATTGAAAGAGAGGAAGAGAGAGTTTTTAAGTTGCAAGCTGATTTTGGGGGAGGCTAAGCTAGGAAACCAGTTTGTTCAAATGGAGCTTTGCATAACTAGGCATGCTGATTTCTACTCTTTTATACTTTATATGTTTTTGAAAAGATTATATGACTTTGGTTACCTTGTTTTGGAAAATAAGTTAATTGTTTATTATGGAAAGATTCTTGATGAGTCTAGTTGATAATAAACCCCGCTATAGGGATATATGCATAAACTCCATGTAATAGATTACAAGTGTATAAATTATTAGCTTATAATGCTAAGCAAACCGTAGTGGACGTTGACATTAGTAAAGGTGGCATAATAGAAATGTCATCATCGTAGGTTGCAATGTTATGCAAACCTTGAATGATAATCATTACTTGATTAAATACTCATGTCTCCTTGAAATAGGAAGTGAGTCTTAACTCTAGTGTTAGGTTATAAACTTAGAGGTTATACCAATATTCAGCAATAGGGTTGAGAGTTGTATTTTATGGTTATGTTATTATCTTATTTTAAATTAGATCCTATTCGCGGACTTATAGAAGGGGACCCGCATACTGGCCACCCAAAGCCATGATGAGTAGAGAACTTTTACATGCAAAAGCACAAACCCTTCTCAGGCTATTGTCCTCCATATTTTATATAAATGTTGTAAACATGAGGATATTTGTGATATATTGAAAGAGAGGCTTTTATGATGGTTACTTGAACGTTATGCTACTTTTTGTTGGAAACCCTAGGTTAGGAATAACCTATTTTGTAGGGTTGTCTATTTGATTATTGATTGAAGCGAATAAGTCAGGATTAACCTATATGATCTAATTGATCATTTGATTGATGATTATGCATTCAATTGGAGTTGATTTATTGTTGGGTCTATACTTTTGAGTGAGTCCTCTTTTGTTGTGATTAATCTTTTGATTAAGGTCATTTACTGTTGAAGATTATACTTTGATTGAAATCGTTTACTGTTGAAGTTTATACTTTCGATTGAGGCCATTTATTGATGGGATTATACCTTTGTTTAGAGTCATTTATTGATGAGACTACACTCTTGTATGGGAATTTTTATTGATGTGAATGTACTTTTGAAATAGAGTCAATTAATGAGGTGACGTTATGTATATCTGAATGGTTAATTGGTAAGTAAGAGTTACTTTGAATTATTTACTTAGTAGATGTGTTAGTTAAACATAGAGGTAATTGGTTATTCTTGGGGTTGGGATAATCCAATGAAGGGGATAGCCTATGCATAGATTATGAATGGTCAATACAAATCTCATTGGGAAGGTGGGTGAAGTTATATGACGTCCACTCGAAGTATTGGACGATGAATACTTTGGCCAAAGTAGTGTAAGTTGTCACTATTTACACTGTCAATTCACCGTGATCTAGGTTTACATACTAGTAGGGGAATGTCATATGTGTAGTTTGTAGCCACTATGTGACAAATCTAGATGTGTAGGTGTGATGAGCCCAACTGGCTCCAACTCAATCCCTGTCGTTTTCTGCTTATCTTTTTATGTTTTGATTAATTTTAAGAAGAATTCTAGACAGAAGTAGGAGGGGCGCCAAGCATAAAATGTACATAAAACTCAAATTTAAGCTAAATTTGAGAAACTGTCTATGTATTCAGCATTATTCAATTGCTACAAATAGATCATGAACAACAAACATACCCGAATCTCTCCAGAATAATTAAATAAAGAATTATTGCACTTGCCAGGCAAGAATGGCTGAAACTGGATAAATGCAACACTTGGAGCCTGTATCAACTTTCTCCCTTGCAAAAACTGGAGGAATGTAGCTGTGAAGTGTAAGCGCCAACAATGGAGCATAGAGAAAGCCAAAAAGAGAGGCGATTTTGCCTCCAGCTCCCAAACGCCCTTTCCAAGTGGCATGCCTTTCAAGGCTAAGTACGGCTTCTGAATGCTGAATGAGAATCTTTATTGAAAACTGTAAAATGTGAAGAATGGCATCCTAGATCTGAAAACCCTCTTCTTATTGAAACCTATAAACTTATGAATAGAATAGCTTTGTAACCACAGATGAACTTTTGAATTGAAGCTCCCACAATTGCAATCATTCAATTGGTATTCCACAATCTCACAATCACACATCAATGAAGAATTTTTTTGAAACCCTTGTCCTCAAACAAAAACCACAAAGAAGAAAAACATCAAGCAATGTCAAATAATCAAGAAGTGAGTTTGAATTGCTTATTCTTCCTTATATCAAAAGGCATGCACTTCTCCCAAAAAGCAATGCATTTTTGGCATTTAATTACATTTAAATGCATTTAAATTCTTTCAATAGTTTTTATTCTCACTTTATGAAGTGAGTGCACCTTTAATATGACTTAAGTGATTTATTTCATCACTTTATAATTCTTAAGTCACCTTTTAATTTATTTAAGTGGCTTTTTAATCTTTTATAAAGTCAATTTGACTTTATAATATTCCATTAAGTTAAATAATTAACTTAACCATGAAAATAATCATAACTCCCTCCCAACTCAGTATTTTTCCGTGCCGTCAGAAGCTGGCGAACACTAAGCTACAAATGCCTGCACTGAATCCACTATTGAAGTGAAGGAGTGGTAATGTCAGAACCCACTGAAGTTTGAAACGACCACTGACCCTCTAACTAGAAACTGTTAGCCTACAAGGGTCCAAGAGATAGGCTAACTCAACTGCTCCTGATAACTAACTAGAGTGGGGACATTACAATAGGACACAACACCATGCTTGGAAAAGGTCAATTTTATCATGAGGATACCAAACCAATCTCTTCGTCGAAGGGTAAGGCCATCTATCAATTTGATAGTTGTGCGGGGGACCGCAGTTAGTTCATGGTTGGCAGAAAAGCACTTGAGTGATGCTTCTCCTCATTAGTAGGCAACCAAGATTTGGAAGGGGGGCTAACTGACCATTTGTATACCTAGTGTCAGTGAGCTCATGGAAGCTATGTAATTATTTATGTATCCATTTCTATGGAAGATTGTAAAAGAGGAAATGTAATCATGAAATTATGTAATATGAAACCAATACTTTGGGAAGTTGAAATACTTTGTTGTAATGCGATGGAAAAGTTAAGAATGATGTTTGTTTCAAATGTGCATATTATTTTTATATATGAGAAGAAAAAATTTATTGCTAAGTGTTGGCATCGTAAATTATTTTCTTGGGGTTAAAAGCATAGTAAGTTATTGGGTAGAACTGTTGACATTTTTGTCAAAAGTCATCAGGAAAACTAAAAGGGGGCTCTCACAAAGGTGGATATAAAAAAAATTAAAGATGAGAAAAATAATGAAGTTCTTGGCCACATTTGAGTATTATCAATCTCATACAAAAGGAGAAAGGATTAAAATGTTTATTTTTCTTTAACGCTCAAGTAAGCGTTTGGAGGGAAAAAAAACAATGAGTTGTTTCCTTTTATCTTTTCATTCACGTGGCATGAGGAATTTCAGGGTTACAGGTAGCTACCATTGAAGAAACTCAGAGAAAAACAAGGGGGGCACTGGACAGATTTTTACCCACGTTGCAGCATGGTTCAATGAGAGTTGGAGTGGCACATTGCATTGAATGAAAGAGGTATGGCGCGTGGCTAAGAGAATGGAGGATTCCAGGAGTTTTTTTTGGCTACACCCACGTTGCTGCACCTATGCGTTTTCCCTCATTTTCAGCCAGGTATGCCTCTTGTTGTCAACATTTGAGGTTTTGAGGGTTTCTTTTAATATGAGAGTTCACATAGCATAGAAACGAGGAGCATAAAGATCATGCATCACATTGTCATGCCATTGTTTTATAAGATCTCCATGTTTGGTTCATATGACTACAAGGGGATTGATCTCCATAATCATTTTGAAGAAGTTGCAGTGTCATTAGAGGTTTATCTCGGGTTTCAGAGCTTGTCATTTTAGACCCCTGCATGGTGATATTGTAAAGTGATGTGATTCTATACCTGTAGGATGTCAAAAACCAATGTCAAAAGACCTCATCGTTGTTATACTTTTTTAAAAATAGTGATAAAATATGGCACCTGGTTTCTACGCTGTAAAGGTAAGATGACAGTGGCAAAGTTTATGATGGTAAGACTGTCAAAAGGACTTTTGAAAGGACAGTAGTGAAGAAAACCTCTATGACAGTGAGGTAGCAGTAAGTAGACAGCCCAACTTTGGAGAATGTTTTGCAAAGGGTAAGTGAGTAAGGGTTTCTCCAACTCATGTTAATGCTCCCTTTGACCCTAGAAAATAAAACTGACCAGCAAGACACAAAAAGAAAAGTATGAGAAGATGTAAAGTCTGATTGTGAGTAAGGTGATATGCCACTGACATAAACAGCAGATGAATTCATAAGAGGGGCAGTATTGTTAGCCAAATTTCAAGATGACAATAATGTTAAAGTTTTAGTGAAACGTTATGTCACTGGTTTCACATTGCAAAGACAGTCACCTGTAGTGAACACAAGAAGAGTTTCATGAGGCAGTCATGTCCTAGCAGTAGGAAAATCATAACATCAATGACAGTGCATGAATGACATTCTAGAAGGGGATTTTAAAAAAAAAAGGCTTCATAGGACAGTCTAAGATGCCTTTCAACTGCCTTGTGATGGATCAAATGCCAAGTTAATAGGACAGTCCTTAGGACTATAGATGAAGGACAATTGTGATGATATGTGAGAGTAGCTTGGTTAAGAAAGTGGCAGTTGGAAACTCCTCATTTAGGTCTGCAAAGTATAAGTAGCAATTGTGTTGCTTCACTTAATCTTGAAGATTTATCTTGTCTTTAAGATGTCATATCCTAGATGAATGGGGCTTGAACCTTTTACTCTTGCTTAGTTATGTTATAGAAATAGCCCCAAAAGACACAAAAATGCCAAGAATCAGATTTTGAAGAGGACGGTCATCATTGCCTTAGGCATAATCTTATTATAGTGACAATCAAACATGACTGTGAATAAGGAGCACTAACAATGAAGGTATGCAATGAGATGATGGTGGGCAGTTTAGTTATGAAGGTAGACTGTCATAGGGGGTAGCAAAGTGATAAGAGGAATGAACATAAGATAGTCATTTTCATTCATGAATGGACAGTGACTTGAGTAAACTGTGCATAGATTGATGAAGAGTGAGTGCATCACAGCAGTTGTACAGTCATAGGGTGAGACAGTCCTATGCAAAGCAAGAATAGACCACAGTTTTGCAGGGTAGTTCAAGGACAGTCATGACAATGAGTGAAAGAGCAGGAAAGGCAATACACATACAGAAGCTTTATCAAATTACATCAACTCAGATATTGGCAGCTCTTGTGAAGGAGTCAGTCTTTCCTCTGAAAATATTGTGAATCAAGCCACCTCCCTGGCAGATGCAGTGAATCTTATCTCTGGTTTCAGTGAGAGAACATTCAATGCCTGTCATGTACAAGACCACTTGCAGCCTATGTACTCCATGGATCTCATTCCAAATGTGGAGAAGTTTGCTGTTGATCCTATGCAGTCAATATGCCTTGATGAAGCTAGGAAGCCATTCATCCAATAGCACATTTGACTACCTTTCATTGACAAGCCATATGTTATGTGAAAGATTTGAAAGAGGCATGGTACAAGATTGATAACAGTAAGGTCAATCCAGTGTCAATTGGTGCAGTAATAGCAAAAGGGTAGAAAAAGCACAGTCACAGTCCCAAATTGATTGAATTAACATTGGTCAGCAATACAAGATAAGGAGCACTAAACATGACATTCCATGCAAGACTATAAGAGCTTGACTTTCTGATTTTTGTGGGCTCAAGGCATACATGATCCTTACCTGTGTTTGTCCATTAAAGGATCTCTTCAATTGAAGATTTTGGCAGTAGATCATAGCATGTGTCAAAGGGATTTTTGTGCATGGAGAGGTCAATAAGGTAATATGAGGACAGTCCATAAGTGACTCAGAAAGGATAGTGAAAAGCTACAGGTTTTAGTTCAGTACATGAAAGACAATGACAGGGTTAGAATAATAGGACAGTCAATGGTGGACAATCATGAGGTGACTGTAAACTGTTGAAACATGGAAGGATTTGGGGATGATGCTAAGGATAAGACAGAGATGCCCAACATATATACATAATAGAGAAAGATATTGTGACATGCTGATGGACCTATCATGACAATAATGCCCAGAGTGCATGAACTGCACATAAGCACCACACAACTGAGAGCAAATATCACGTAGAAGGTTGTCACCACAGTTAGGAACAACAATGTTAAGTGGACATTCAGTGGTTGTTTTATCCTCACACTGTCATAACCACTCACCGGCACAGGCTTAGACATTTACCAAGACTATCCTAGCAATTAAACTAAAGAATCTGCAAGCAAGAAGTCATGACAGTAAACTGGTGTATGTCAGTCATGAATAATGTCCATAGAGTGCAGTGCTCAAAGTTATAGATGTCACATCCATCAGAATGGCAGTTCATTCAAGAGTAAGATTCAATGAGCAACTGCAGGGGCTGTGAAGGTGGGCAATGCAACACAATAAGGGGACAGTCATAAACACAGAGGGCAGAGTTTGGAGCTCGATGAAGGGGCAGTGGTTGAGTTAGTTTCAGAAGTGTAGTAGACAGAGCAGACCTATGACAGGTGTGACAAAGGTATTGGTAAAAGGAGGGAGGCAAAAGGGGTCATTAATGAATGGAATATTTGACAACTTCATCCCTAAAGCTTCTCCTACGCCTTCTTGAGAGATTCGATGATCTTTAAACAGTTTCACATGTGCCCTAGCATCATGGAACATGGTAGTTCTGGTATTTATGCAGAAGGTTGGACAGTTGCAAGTAATTTGGGGTCAGTGGATGACATGGAGACCAGTTTGAATGAATATAGGGGCAGTTGAAGATATCTAGGGTGCAGTTTTATGACTGGGACAGCAGTTGGAGAGGTTCAAGGGGCTTTGTTGCAGCATTTTTGACCACTTCCCAAGAATCTAGGAGCAGGTATCAATGAAAAGGTCAATATCTCCTTTCTTCAATGCCACCAAGAAGTTTTCAAGCATTCAAAGCATGAGACAAAGGCAGTAAAGAGCAACCAAGTTGAAGGAGGCAGTCAACAAAGAAGTTAAAGGGTCATTTAATTACAGAGTTCCACAGAGTTTCCTGACGGGGATGCGTCTCGGGGACGGGGGGACAAGGGGTCTAAGTTTGGGGACGGCGGGGGGACGGCGGTTGGGGGGTGGTAGGGGAGCGGTGCTGATGTACATATGGTACTTGAATAACTAGTTATAAAAAGATGTTTAAGAATAACATTTCAAATTAAACTTTGGCAAATTAGTAAAATTCCAAATACTAACATTTTAAATACTTGAATACTATTACTAAAAGACTAAAAGTAAATAAAATATTAAAATTTGACAAATGAAATTGTCAAATTTGAGATTTCTATTATTTGAATATCGAAAATATGACATGTCACATAATAATATCATATCATAAAGATGATTACAATGAGTAGCATGATACATTGATATCAAAATTAAGTACAAAATGCAAAAATGTAGTAAAGGGAGGCCTCTAATCATCCCCAAACTCTTCATCACTCGAACTACTGGAATCCTCATGGTCAAGCTCTGCCAAACCAACACCAACAAGCCTTGCATCTGAAGCCGAAACTGAAGCGGTTTAGCTTATGACTTTTAGAAGGGTTCCACAAGCCCTTAGGGTTTGGCCCAAGGCTCACATTCCAAGAAAATTAAAAGAAATTTTTAAAAAAATTGCTTTTTTGGAAGTCCCAGTGTGGGGGACACTTGGGTGTCTCTAAGACGCTCGAGGGACAGCTAGAAGCCCCTGAGACGTCTCGGAGACGTCCAAGCGTCCTTGTCGTTTCCTCAGAGTTTCCCAAGTCCCAGCGGCGGTGGGAGGACAGCGGGGGGACATTTCTCAGCCGTCCCTAAGTCTCTAAAATGTCCGGGTCGGGGGGACGGCTGAAATTTGGGGGGGGACGCATCCCCGTGGAACACTGTTTAATTCCCTTTAAGATGCTGTCCTACTTTCTCTCCAACGTAGGATGGTCAAAAAGCAAGCTAGGCTCATTTGTTAGTTAGTTCTTGCATTTGTTTTGCTGTAGGTTGTAACTTTTGTGAGTTCTTCTCAGCAAAAAACACTGTATTGTAACTCAGAAAACAGTCATATTTTGACTGAAAATACATGTAATTTTCAAATTATCAAGCAATTAGGAGTCAGGACACATATTTTCAGATCATGTACTGTTGTAAACGCATCTTCTATCAATAAAGCAAACATTTTGGCCTTCAAAGTTTTTGTTTTGTTAAATGTGTGAGGTAATTGATGGCATTTTTTGTGATTTTTACATGCAAATCCTTGAATGAACGTCTTACTTCCATCATTTTCAAGCAGAAAGATATATTTATGTAGGTTATTGTTTGTGTCATAGTTCAAACAGGCGTTAGTTTGTGAAGACAAACATACTTTCTTCCTTCTAAAACTGTAGGAACACAGACCTTGCAATAAAATACTTATACATAGGTATGTCAAATACTTGCGTTGTGCACAAACAGCTGAAAAATTGATTAATTGTATGTTAAAACAGCAGTTCAAATCTGGGAAAAACACTTTTTGGTGCATCACCTCAGTAGGAGCTTAGGTTTTATTTCTAGAGTCTTTTATCTATCCTTTTTCTCAGTAAAGCAATAGTTTAGTCCACTTTACGTGAGGTATCAAAGGAACCAGCCTTCTCTGGAGGTTCCTTTTCATCATAGGTAACCCACAGACCTGAAAAGGATCCCATGTTTCACCAGTAGGCAGAGTTTAGCAACTCAGCAAGGTTGCATATTAGGTGATAACAAGAACAATGGGCATGTCACATCTTAAAATATGAAATTGGAATTCTACATCCTTGTGTTTCCCAAAACAATCAATAGCTCGAAGAAAATATGAGTCAGCTGAACATGTGACTATGATGTTGATAAGTGGTCAATATCTAATATCGGTCCACTCATCCGTTACAATAGAGCAGTCCGTCCTAATCCAACACTGTCTCATGTCCATCACCATACTCACCTTGGAATATTATTTCTCAAGGAGTGTAGTGCATAGTTTAGTTTCTCCAGGGGAGGTGAATGAGGGACCAACAGAAGATACGACTTTGAACATTTGTTTTAAGTAAGGAGAACATGCTACATAGAATTAGATGGCATGGGCATAGAAAAAAATGACAATGGAGGACTCTGCCACATCTCATGCATGCATATTGAACAAACTTGCAACTGTACCTAATTGTTCACTAGTAATAGTCTTCTTATTTTCTCTTGCAGAAACATGAGCATCACCACTACCACTACCACCAGCAAATGTAGAGGGCATATGCATAGCTGATTGTGCTGATTGTGTTGGCATTGGCAACTCCTTAGATCTTGATTCCACCTCCATATACAATCTATAACACTCTATCCTCTCATCCTCCTTTATGTCTTCACAAACCTTCACCCGTTTGCTTGTATAGCCCAATAGATGAGAAAACACTCTTGTGTAGCTCCCTCTAAAATCATCATTACAAATGTGACACAACCACTTTCTAGTACCCCCCGAATTTTTCTTTTTATCTTTGTCTAGGACTGTCACAAATTGAAGAAAAGGTTTTTTAGAATTAAAGGGGCTTTTTGCCAAAGTTTTTAAAACTTCACAAGGGCATTCAAATGGATTTTTTTCAGTCTGTCCTCCTTCACCCATACCACTCCCGCACCCTAATGAACCCCCAAGTTGATTTTCACTTCCTTCTTCCCCACTATTCTCGCTATTGTTGTTCATGTTGTTTTGTTTTGTGAATCAATATGCAAGTGGAATTTGGAAACTAGAAATAAATAAAAATAGAAAAGATCATACATTTCATCTTTTAAACTTTGAAAAACATTGAAAAGAAAAAGAACAAATGCAAGATTAACAATGAACATGCCTCTTTCACTTCTCTTGATGGTTGCTACCTCACTCCTCACCTTTGCTACTAACCAATACTGGTTTTTTCAACAGCAACTTTAAACTCTGCTGCTTTGATTTTCTAGCTTGGCTGCAAAAAAAAATTATATAAAAATGAAAAAAAGTTCCATATGGAGTCTTCTTTTTGTTATGTTAGGGTTTTGAAGGGCGTGGGGGTCCACAAAGAACATTTAAAAAAGAAAATTTCAACTGTGGACCTTTTTTTAATTTTAAAATGTTACTGACAGCGTGGGGATGACCGGCCATCTCACTGTCTCGAAAACGTTTTGGGCGATTTTTCAATTTTTGGGGACAGCTGGGAAATGTCCCTCAGCTGTCCCTAAGTCCCTGGTACAAGTACATGGGAAAAAATCCCAAGGATGCATCCCCATGTACCCCTGAACATTGGTAGTCAATTTTACATTGTGCAGGCGTTTTACTAAGAGGCTGAAACGCCTATCTTCTATGCTCCAAATCAGTTTTAATGTGGGCGGCCAGTCTTAGGGAATATGTCAGTAGCATTTATGTGGTGGAGAGCACATTGAATCAAGCTAGGCGTCCACTTGAAGGGTTTGCCAGGTGGCTGAAAAACACTTCCAGATTTGCTGTTATAATAGTTTCAGACCTGTACTTTCATTTTCAGATTTCCAGGTATGAAGTCTAATAATTTCTCAAGCATTGTATGAAGAGTTGCATTGAAAATATTGTAGTTGCAAGCTATTGTAATTCCTATTTGAATTAATATAATCAAGTATGCTACAGGTGTTGGTTTCATTACAATAGTTTTGTCAAAAACCTTCATTGCTTTAGTATTTGATATTTGCACTACCTGGCAAAGTTCTTGAAACAAATCAAAACAAACATAAACTTGGTAAACCCCAAGCATAACGCACAGGCAGAAATTTTAGTTTGCAAGTGTCCACCTGGGGTGGGACACCACAAGGTGTAAATGAATCGAGAAGATCTTGATACCATTGGCTTCAAGTACCATATCCTAAGATAGCTCTATACATGAGATGTCTTTTTATTAAATTGTGCTTGAATTTTTTTGTATGGAATGAAACCATCTCACAATTTCAATAAATAAGGTAAAATTTTCTAACAATGGGACCTAACAGACCTTGTTGGAGCTCAAAAGGTGTATATTTTATTCCTCCAAGTTTATCGATAATATTTCTTCCAGTCTGCAGTTTTAACATCTAAGTTCTTGTCTATTGGGCTATGGTCTAATGGTAAAATGGAGCACTTTTACCTAGCAATGATCTAGGTTCAAAACTTGGCTGGCATGAACCCACTTTAAATTGATCGCACTCACCACAAATGAGTTGACTTTCAATTAATCAAAAATCCAATGGTGATATGATGAAGTGGCTAGCTTCTCAGCTAAAAGTGTGTAATGTCCCCTTTTCTAATCCATTCCAACATTCTTGGAAATTCCAACTTTCTTGGAGAGCATCAACTTTCTCAAAAAGAAATTCTGACAACGGTAGTAAGTTCTTAGAGCTGAGATGTGTACAACAGTACTTTCTGTGTGTGAATCTAACATTTTGGGAGCACTCCAAACTTCTTGGAGAAGTTCATCATCCTTGGATAGCGCCAACTTTTTGTGGACTAAAATCCTATGCACGTAAGGAGTTGATGGAATTATCATAACAATTTAATTGGCTAATTTTAATATTTTTCGTAAGACCTGAGAATGATTTAAAAGGGAAAACTAATTAAATATTAAATTTGTCAAAAAAGTAAAATTAATTAACCACTTATATTTAGTTATTTAAAGAGGTGTTTTAAGTGTGCAAATAAACTATCGCTAGGCTCAAGGTGTTGAAAAGTGGTCATAAGGACACTTAATATTATTTTATTAAGGAAAATTGTCTTTCGAAAAAACAACAAAAAAGCAAAAAGCGTTTTTTCAAATAAACAATGAAAAAGCAAAAAAATTTCAAAAAGCAGCAAACAAGCAAAAAATGTTTTTTCCTAAAATAACTTTATAAGATTATAAACTAAGGTTGAGTCTTGAGAAGAAGCGTTATTGCTTATTCATTTCATTTGCTTTGGTGAAAGAATGTGAGTTCTCCCTGTTTGCTTAAGGATGAAAACCCTTTGGTGAATCTAGTTTCAGGGATAAAACCCTCCTAGTTGGGCTAAGTGATTTCATCTACAAATCGCCATTGTGCTGAATGCTGAGTTTTCTCAATTAGTTATTGATAATGGCGTTTTTTTATTTGTTTTGAGAGATTTTGGTATGCAAGTTTTATTGGTGTTTGTTGTCCCAGTTGTGGCTTGTGTTTAGGAGTGATGTTTGGAGCTTTGAGAGGGCTGTACTTCCTTATTTCATGCTATACTGTTTGCTGCAGCAATAATCAGAGTCATTTTGGAAGGATTTTTCTTTGCATATTGGGTCATACAGCAATGTTGTTGTTATCCTACAGTTAAATGGTGGTTATATAGTGGTTTGGGGTAAAGTATGGTGGATGGAAGGCATTTTCAGACCCAAACAGTTTGATATGACAGTTCTCTGAGTAATGTTCTGTGAATTTGGAGGTCTACAATCAGCATCCTACATCATCCTTCAGCCCTCCTTGGCAGTGCATTTCAATTTATTGAGCCCACATGAATAGTATAACATCAACCTATGATTTTATGGATTAACTTATGTATATGCAGTAATGTGTTCATTATTTTGAATGGTATTATTAGTGTGTACAGCTAGCTTTTCTTATCTATATTATTCTCAGTTGTACTTAGCGCATTCCATGCTCATACTATTGTAACTTTGGATGGTAGTACTGCCAGAGAGTTGCACATTTCATGTTCAAGATATTGTAAAACCGGATGGTATACCACCAATTAATGCATTTATCATTGAAGGTCTTGGTCTATTCACCACTAGACCCCTCTGCATTTCAAGCCCATTTTGGCATTGATTGGATTCGCATATAATCAATCATTTTGGCTTGACCGAATTATGTTGTAATTTGCCAGTGGCTCTGCATTTTCTATGCATGCTTGTTTGCCGAAGAGATGTTGATTTGGGTTGGCTCTGCCACCTGCATGCTTTGATCATCTTGTTGTCTTTACATTTCAGCAATGCATTCATCTAGATAGAGAGTGTGTTGTCCAAACACCATATTATGTTCTCACCTTGGAAACTTGGTGATCAGAAAGTGCACAAACTTGTATTTGCATTTTCTATATTGAAAAATAAAAAATTTTGGTGTGGGACTATTACAAAGTGAAATTTTGTCACGTATAACTTGTTTAACTGTCAAACAATACATCACCTTCCTTATCGCTAGGGAAAAGGATGACCAATAATTTTCTTCTTCTAAGACTTTGACAATTGGGCATCATTACACCTCTTCATCCATGTTTTCCTACTTTTTCACTCGTTGTATCGGTTTAAAACTTTAAACTTTATATCTTTGGCTTCACGAGTTAACCTTTTGAATTGGGTGCTCCTAATCACTTTTACCCTACATACATACTTCACTTGCATTGACCGACTTTGATCGTTCGCCAACACTAATAAAATTTCAATTTCAGCCCTACATAAAACCCGCCCCGAAAAGGACTCAAAACTTTAAAGGCAGTCCTAGCCAGCACGAACGAAACTAATTAAGGAACTGCGAACCGATCACACTATATTTGATCTTGATTGGGTGACCATGAATATAGGTTACAGATTAACATTAAATACTAAGAGGTAGATCCAATGTAGCGTTCAAAGGTACACTTGTCGATCAGGGTATTTTTATGGGCTACTCTTGGCCAGTTGACTATTTTTCATTAAATTTTTAAAAATTAGATCCGCCAATTGACTATTTCTCATCAGATTTTCAAAAGATAGATTATCTAATTATGACAACTGCCAAAATATACGCCCATTAAACCCGATGCCTTGATTCAAATTTAGAAATATAAAATAGTTTGTTGGAACTGGAACTATTGAACTACTATTCTATAAAAAATCACCAACAACTCGAAATTTGTTAAGCATCCTCCAGCCCTTAAAATGTTCCCTCTCAACTGTTCATTGAGGAACCCCAAATAGGTTAAAAGTTTGGTGTGTAGAAACTTAATTTTAAATTATGCAGGGAACGCCCATGCCCTCATACAAAAGTGATGAAAGCAAAATACTGACATGGGTATTTTTAATTTACCTGCAATAAGCAGTACACTCGATCTCCCTCGTGAAAGGAGGCATCCCTGCCCTGATTGTTCAATCGACTCAATATAGCTCTGGCCTCTTATGATTTCTTTGATTCCATGAAAGTTGGAGAGATATTTTAGTTTTTAAAACAGAAGAACCTCTTGAAACGAGCTGGAGAAGCGGCAGTCGACCGAAACAATAAAAGATTGCGTCGCCTTTTGGAAGCTTGTCCCCCGCCTACTGTCAGGAACCTAAAGCGTTCTTATATCTCGTCGCGTGCAACCGGTTGTCTTTTCCTTTTTCCTCGGAAAGTACTGAAGTATTAATTATTATTATCTATATATACACAGTATATATTCATTCTTTCTTTCTTTGTCCTGGTCCGCACAATAAGGTGCCAGGGAAACAAAGGACAAATACACCAAACCAAACTTGAGTAGAAAAAGACATTGAAACGCTTGAAAAAGAGAAAGCGACAATTTATGAAATTGATGGAAATTGAGTAGCAAGGACTATTCATGTTAAAAACATATTACAAAGAGAAAACAAAAATCATATTAGAAGTGAATCTAGTACAAACAAGAGCTTGAAGGAGCTAGAGACCCTCTCAAGGAGAAGAAGGTTGAGTTTTGATATTTGCAAAAGGGGAGAGAATATAGTAGTTGACCATGTTTGAATAGTTGTTATAGTAATTGTTTATATAATGCCCAATAGTTGTGACTTGAGTATCCATAATTCAAGAAAATGCATTCCTTTAATGTAAAAAGAAACCAATCATGTAATGCCACATCAACGCTCAACTATTCATAATGTGAATGCAGAGTATTGGTCACATTTTTTTCAACCTTTTTGAACATGTCAAAAAAAAACAATGTTGATGTGGCATAATACTTGTTGATATGGCCCTAATTATACATAGTGGACCTGCGAAGTTTGGGTCCTGCCCCCTAGAGGTAAAAAACAAAAATTATCAATTAGAAATCATGGTGTGAAATTTATAATGATTAGTGAACTGGTAGAATATGTGTATTTTTGTATGTTTATTTGTATATATGCATAGTTATATGTGTATCGTATATATGTATAATGGCATACATACTTATAAAAATTTATATGTTTACACATATATGTATGTACATATATATACACATATATGCACATTTTTTTCAACCTTTTTGAACATGTTAAAAAAAAAATACTGATGTGGCATAATACTTGTTGATATGGCCCTAATTATACATAATGGACTTGCCAAGTTTGGGTCCTACCCCCCCTAGAGGTTAAAAAATAAAGTTATCAATTAGAAATCATGGTGTGAAATTATAATGATTAGTGAATTGGTAGAATATGTAGATTTTTGTATGTTTATTTGTATATATGCATAGTTATATGTGTATTGTATGTATGTATAATGGCATACATACCTATAAAAATTTATATGTTTACACATATATGTAAGTACATGTATATACACATCCAGACATACATAGCTACATACATAGGTACATGTTTATATATTTTTGAGACATTTATATATATATGCACATATATACATGGATATGTATGTAAATACATATGTGCGTACATACATATACAAACATATATATACATAGATAGATACATTGATAGATCTTTGCATGTTATAAAGGGAAGACATTGGTGGATTTTAAACAAACGGGTTAGAATAGATAAACTACATGGTAAATAATGTGGCATATTAGTGGCACTAGAAAATATTACATTATGTAATGTAGTGTGGTGGCAGGAATGAGATGCTCATTATGACTGGGTGTATATATATTTATGTACTAGTGATATTTAAATGTAAAGAAAATTTATTGAATTGTAATTGTTGAGCATGATTGATCATTCTCAATTTATCTATTTTAATGTAGGATGTTGATCACGAGCACTTGTATTTAGAGTTTTGTGTGTATGTATACATGTAATTGCATATATATATATATATAAAGAAGTATATATAGTTACATATACATATATATAAATGTGTATGCATAGATATATACATACATATACATTTTTAGTGCATTTATAGATAATAGATGTATGTATCTATATGGACTATATATATATATATATATTATCCATAGTATAGATGTATATAGATGCATCTATATATGATATATACATATATATAGAATAGCAAAGAAAAAATTTGTAATTTTTTTTTTGGTCTTTTTAATTAATAATTTTAGCTCAATATTCAAAGTTATGTGTTTAAAGACAAGGTTTTGAATATGTGTGTGTGTAAGGATATGTAT
>VDFB02000363.1:94363535-94371035 GCA_007258455.2 Sequoia sempervirens
CTATCTCTCCTCCTCTCTCCCTGTCTCCCTATTTCAAACATAACATGAGACTGTTAATAATGGAGCTTGATTATCTTCTTGATTCAGAGGTTTTGTTTCAATTGTGTTTGGATCCCTGTAAGTGGATGCATAGTTGATTTGAAGCTATCACCCTCCATTGAGACTTTTATTGCATAAACAACATCATTTGATAAATGGCCTATCAATTGACCTCGTGTACTTCACGAACGTATGCAAAAAAAATACACCAAAGTTTTCCCTAATTGACCTTCCACACCTATTTGACATACCTATTGCACACCAAGGTGCAATTGATAGTTATATATATTTTCACCTCTTTCAACTTCTTTTACTTTTCATAACTTACACATTTAACATATTTATCTTTTCAACAATAGTTTTTATTCAAAATAGTCTCCTACTAAATTATCAACATCATCTTCTCTCCACAATATTCACTCCTTTAGCCAACCTATTGCTTCTTTCCCTTTCTTTTATCAATTGTGGTTTTGTCAATTCAGTTTATTTTAGTTCTCCAATACCTCTTTAACAACTCTTGCTCGTCACTTAGCCTCCTCTAACTGACATCCTCTATCATTTTCCTAAATTCTCACTCTCTGCAACTCTTTTACTAGTCCCTACCTCAATCTTGCATATGAAAATTGTCCTTCGAGAATCGTGCCGCAAAAATCATTTTATAGTTTTGCTGATGTTTTGGGAAATATTTATTAAAAGATAATTATCAATGTTTTTTGCAATTTTTTCATTGGCTCGTGGTATTTTCCTCGTGGTTTTGCCATTTTATATTTTTTTAAATAATAATTGTTGTAGGGAGCTTTGCTATTGGAAATATTTCATGAATTTCTTGGTATAGTTGTGTCTTCATATGCACTCTTCATGGGGACACATGGCATTTTAAGCAGTACATTTGCATTTATTATTTGTGAGTTCTCATTTATGGTGAGTAGACTAAAGTGCAGCTGTCATTAGTGGATTATGGTGTCAACTTTTAAGTTTGTTGAGCAAAGTATTATTTGTGTTGTTTGTTCATTTGTCGAGGTTGTTTGATGAGGCTGAAATTTGTGTCTATAGAGAGGGTTTACATCTACGGTGTTCGAAGTGACAAAGGTAGCGTTTGTAAGTTCCTATATCTTTTGCACTCTGATTTTTTGGGTTGTCTAGTGATTTTCTCAGATTGTTTGATGAGGATAAAATCTGTGCCTTTTAAGAGGGTTTATGTCTAGCATTTTTGAATTGAAAAATGAAGTGTTTGTAAGTTCTTATATCTTTTACAATGTCGTTTTATAGTTTTTTGCATCTCTGCATTTTATGGGTTAATGCCTAGTGTTTGCATGCATGCATTGCAACTGCACTTGAATTTATTAAATGAAAATGAAAATTAGGTCTAAGTAATTGGAAAATGTCTAGGTATAAAATCATTAAATTTGTGTTTGTTCAAAGGGTTTATGTCTATTGTATGGGGAGCAAAAAATAAGGCATTTGTAAGTTTGTATGTCTTTTACAGTTTCGTTTTACAGTGTTTTACATCTTAGTGTTTTATGGGTTAACGTCTATTATTTGTTGTTGTTTGCATTTTGTGTGTTAATGTCTATTCTTCACTATTCTTGATTGTTTTATGGGTTAGTGTTTGTTGTTGAGTTAAAGACTTAACATTGTAATTCATTAATGTTGATTTCTCTACTAGCCACGATTAAGAATGAAAGTGTTTGTATTTGAAATATTTCTTGGGTTTAAAGTTTTAATCTTGTCTATGAAAGTATTATTTGCATTGTTTTTTCATTTGGTCAGGTTGTTTATGTCAGTTCCGCATGCGTGCATTGCAATTGCACTTGAATTTATTGAATGAAATAGTTTTTCACACCTCTATATTTTATGGGATAATGTCTATTTTTTTTTGTTGTATGCATTTTGTGCATGCATGCATTGCAACTACAGTTAAATTTATTAAAAGAAAAAGAAAATTAGATCTAAGCAATTGGAAAACGTCTAGGTATAAAAACCATTAAATATGTGTCTATTGAAAGGGTTTACGTTTGTAAGGTTGTATATCTTTTACAGTGTCATTTTATAGTTTTTTACACCTTTGCATTTTATAGGCTAATGTCTATTGTTTGTTGTTGTTTGCATTTTTTGTGTTAATGTCTACTTTTTCTTATTTTTTATTACTTTTATGGTTTTGTGTGTGTTGTTCAGTTAAATACTTAACATCGTAATTGATTAATGTCAGTTTCTCTACTACCCATGATTAGGAATGAAAGTAGCTAGTTGCAGTTCAATTTGTTTGATGAAAATGAGAATTGTTTGTATTTGGAATATTTCTTCCAGGGTTTGAATTTTTAAGCTTGTCGACCAAAGCATTATTTTTGTTGTTACTTCATTTGGTGAGGTTGTTTTTGTTAGTGTATTTATGGGTTAGTCTTCCTTGTTGAGTTAAAGGCTAAACACGATAATGTGTTGGACATGATTAATAATGGAAGTAATATTTTCTCTACACGCATGCATTGCAACTGCATTTGAATTTATTAAATGAAGATGAAAATTAGGTCTAAGTAGTTGGAGAATGTGTGGGTGTAAAATTAATAAATTTGTTTTTGTTGAGAGGGTTCATGTCTATTGTATTGGGAGTGAAAAATGAGACGTTTGTAAGTTTGCTTGTCTTTTACAGTGTCATTTTATAGTTTTTTACACATTTGCGTTTAATGGGTTAATGTCTATTGTTTGTTGTTGTTTTCATTTTATGTGCAAATGTCTATTCTTCTCTATCCTTGACTATTTTTATGGGTTAGTGCCTATTGTTGAGTTAAACACTTAACATCGTAATTCATTAGTGTCAATTTCTCTACTAGCCATGATTAAGAATGGAAGTAATCGTTTGTGTGCATGCATGCATGCTTCTTGCACTTGAATCTACTACATGAAAATGAAAACTATTTGAAATTCATCTAGCATTTGTTAATGCCTAATTTTCATTGATTGATGGATTGTGGTGTCAAGTTTTAAGGCTGTCAAGAGGCATAAATTTGACCATCATCAATCAATCTGTCAAAAAAGGACGGATTTGGAAGTTCCTATTTATTTTGCAACAGACGTGGATTTGATCCTCATCAAAGAAAGTATAAAAAAATAATGTGTTTGAAAGTGCAAAATATGGCTAAGGCAATTAAAATCCTAGCATGATTCATGGCACTTGTTATCTGCAATTTGTTCATTCTATGTAAATTGATAGCATTTTGCGTCGTGGTTTTTTAATACCTCAGTGTATGGCAGTTATTTGCAAAATAAAAAAAGCCCGATGTTGATAAATGTGCACTTGTCAAGCCCTAGGATGACATATTCATGACTTTTTCTTTCCTGATTTGTTCACATTGGTAACTATTCTTTCCTTCTCACTAATATATTTTTTCCTAGTCAATTGTTTTTTGATCTATTCTATTGGAATCAATTAATCTTATTCATGTCTAATATTGATCAAAATAATTGTTCTTCTATCCTTACTAATCTTGTCTTAACTTTAGTTAATTATTCATGATATCAAAAAGGGAAAAAAAATTATTTATTTGGTTTTCAATAACTTCACACAATTTTCTTCTTACTTTACTTTTTTATTCTCTATTTTTCTTTTTGGTTAACTCTTCAATTTATTTTTTCTCCTTTTTCACTTGACTGATTCTTTTTTCCACTTCATTGTCTCTTTGTTTCAATTAACTTTCCCATATTGTGTTATTCTCTGCAGACATCTTTTACATATTTCTATTTTCTCGTTCACTTTTCTTTCCCATCTTTCTTACGTTTTCCATTTTGCAAATCAGCAACTTGCCTTTGCACATTGTCTTATTAAATCTTATTTGTTGAACTTTGTTTATAGATTTGATGTTCATCTCTTCACTATTACAACTTCCACCTTTGAATTTTCATTGTTGTTATTGTCTTGACTATAAGTGCAAAATATGTTGATGTACATTATGTCATTGGAATTAAAAGTAAATTATCGGTCTTTCTTGCAATTTTCTCATTTTGTAATTTAAAGTCCCTACCCTATAGGCGGGGAGGTAATGTTATTGTGTCAAACTCGCCTTATACGTGAGGAACTAATGTTAACGCCTCAATCTTGCATTTTAAAATTGTCCATCCAGAATCACGTCGCAAAATTTTTTGTGGAGTTTTGCTTTTGTTTTGGGAAATATTTATTAAAAGGCAATTATCGATATTTTTTGCAATTTTGACATTAGCTACCAACATTTCGCTCATGGTTTTGTCATTTTTCATCTAAAACAGTGCATTTGCATTTACTATTTGTGATTTCTCATTTATTGTGAGTAGACTAAAGTGCAATCGTCATTAGTGGCTTATGGTGTGAAGTTTTAAGTCTATTTATCACTCTTTCATGAATAGACAATTAATTTGGATTGGAAAAATACAAAACCATGATCAAAATGCCAAAAGTGAATGAGGAAATTGCAAAAACATATATATACAAATATATAAATATCTATATATACAAATATATATACATATATATACAAATATATATACATATATATACAAATATATATATATGTGTGTGTGTGTGTGTGTATGCATATGTATATGTGCACACACACAAACACACACACACACACACACACACACACACACACACACACACACACACACACATATATATACATGCATACATATATATACATACATATATATATGTATGTATATATATGTATATATATATATATATGTATGTATATGTATATATATATATATATGTATGTATATATATGTACAAACATATATCTGTATATATGTATGTACATATATCTATATGTACGTATACATATATGTATATATAGTTGTATATATGTATATATGTGTGTTTTGCATCTTGCATTTATGTAGGTCTGATTTTCATTTGTTGTGAATAGTTTCAGGTGTTGTTGCCATTAAAGGATTACAGTGTTGAGTTTTGAGACTCTCAAGCAAATGATTATTTGTGTTGTTTAGTACATACTCATACATAATTTGCATTGTTATTGTCTTGACTATAAGTGCAAAATATGTCAGTGTACGTTATGTCGTTGGAATTAAAAGAAAATTATCAGTCTTTCTTGCAATTTTCTCATTGGTTGCTTGTATTTTTCTTGTGGTTTTATCATTTTGTAATTTAAAGTCCCTGACCTATAGGCAGGGAGCTAATGTTATTGTGTCAAATTTTCCTTATACGTAGGGAACTAATGTTAACGCCTCAATCTTGCATATTAAAATTGTGCATCTAGAATCGTGCCACAATTTTTTTTGTGGAGTTTTGCTTTTGTTTTGGGAAATATTTATTAAAAGGCAATTATTGATGTTTTTTTTGTAATTTTGACATTGGTTGCTGGTATTTCGCTCATGGTTTTGTCATTTTTTGTCTAAAGTAGTACATTTGTATTTACTATTTGTGAGTTCTCATTTATTGTGAGTAGACTAAAGTGCAACCGTCATTAGTGGCTTATGGTGTGAAGTTTTAAGTCTGTCTATCACTCTTTCATTAATAGACAATTAATTTGGATTGTACAAATACAAAACCATGATGAGAATGCCAAAAGTGGATGAGGAAATTGCAAAAACATATATATACAAATATATATATATATATGTATGTATGTATATATATGTATATATATGTATATATATATATATATATATATATATATATGTATATATATATGTATATATATATAGATATATGCACACACACACACATATATATATATACATACACACATACACATATGTACATATGTGTATGTGTGTATGTATATATATATGTGTATATGTACATATGTGTGTTTTGTGTCTTGCATTTATGTAGGTCTAATTTTCATTTGTTGTGAATAGATTCAAGTGTAGTTGGAATTAATGGATTACGGTGTTGAGGGTTGAAACTCTCAAGAAAAGGGTTATTTATGTTGTTTAGTACATACAAATACACACACACACACACACACACACACACACACACACACACACACACACACACACACACACACACACATATATATATATATATATATATATATGTATGTGTATAAGTATATATAGATATATGTGTGTGTGTGTGTGTGCATACATATTCATTTGCTCAGTTTGTTTGATGAGGGTGAAATCTATGTCTATTGAGAAAGTTTATACTTGTCGTGTTGGTAGTGACAATGGAGGTGCTTGTAAGTTCCTATATCATTTACATGGTGATCTTGCAGTTTTTAAACCTTTTGAAATGATTTAATTTTTGGTGTTCTTTATTGATGAGTGTTTTCATTAGTTTATTGTTGTTTTCACAATTTATTCATTGGATTTTAATGATTCAGTGACGTTTTCATGCAGTGTGGATGTTTCAATGCCAAAAAGTCTTAAAATGAAGCTTATGTTATTTTTTTGCAATATGTGTTTTTTCAATTGAAATGAGTTGTGTGTACATGGAACAATGATAGACATTGGAAGAAGTCTATCTATAGACAATATAACTGATATACCGTTGATGTTTCAAACCATGCATGTCATGAATATTTTGTACAAATAAGACTTCTTCCAATGGTGTCTATTTGGAACTGTTAAAATGAAGTTTGTGTTTTTTTTCTTGGTTTGTTTTGTCAATGGCAATTGGTGTGTTGTTTGTTGGTTTTGTGTATTCTGAAGTTGCAATTTATTATTGAGAGCAATGCAAGGAAAGAAAACATTTTTTTCCTAATGATTTGTTGCTATGCATGTGTCATTGGTGCATATGTTCCCATCGACATGTGTCATTGTGAACAATGGCTTGCATGTTGTGTGTGTATGATTGCATTTCAAAATTATTTTCACCTGAATTTGGCTTATTGTAAATAGATTGAAGTGCAATTGCCATTAATGGATTATGTTGTTAATTTTTATGCATGTCAAGGAAAAAGGATCTCGTGCATATATGTATGTATGTATATATATACAAACATGCATACATACATATATGTATGCATTTATATATATGTATATGTATTTATACATGTATATATATATACATACATACATATGATGTGTGTGGGCATATATATATGTGTGTGTGTGTGCATGTGTATATTTCTATATGTACATACATATATATGTGTGTGTGTGTATGTATACATATGTGTTTATATATACGTGTGTGTTCTGCATTTTGCATTTATTGAGATCTTATTTTCATTTACTGTGAATAGATTCAAGTGTAGTTGCTATTAATGCATTGTGGTGTTGAGCTTAGAGCCTGAGGAACAAAAGATTATTTGTATTGTTTACCACATGTATATATGTATGTACATATATATATAAGTATATTTAGGTACATATATACATTTCCATATATATGCATGTATGTGTAGATATGTATATAAAAGTATGTATACATACATACATATATATATATGTGTGTTTATATGTATGTACATACCCATATATACATAAGTATGTACATATACATTTATAAATGTGTATTTA
>VDFB02000363.1:94375823-94425823 GCA_007258455.2 Sequoia sempervirens
TGGGTCATACAGCAATGTTGTTGTTATCCTACATTTAAATGGTGGTTATATAGTGGTTTGGGGTAAAGTATGGTGGATGGAAGGCATTTTCAGACCCAAACAGTTTGATATGACAGTTCTGAGTAATGTTCTGTGAATTTGGAGGTCTACAATCAGCATCCTACATCATCCTTCAGCCCTCCTTGGCAGTGCATTTCAATTTATTGAGCCCACATGAATAGTATAACATCAACCTATGATTTTATGGATTAACTTATGTATATGCAGTAATGTGTTCATTCTTTTGAATGGTATTATTAGTGTGTACAGCTAGCTTTTCTTATCTATATTATTCTCAGTTGTACTTAGCGCATTCCATGCTCATACTATTGTAACTTTGGATGGTAGTACTGCCAGAGAGTTGCGCATTTCATGTTCAAGATATTGTAAAACCGGATGGTATACCGCCAATTAATGCATTTATCATTGAAGGTCTTGGTCTATTCACCACTAGACCCCTCTGCATTTCAAGCCCATTTTGGCATTGATTGGATTTGCATATAATCAATCATTTTGGCTTGACCGAATTCTGTTGTAATTTGCCAGTGGCTCTGCATTTTCTATGCATGCTTGTTTGCCGAAGAGATGTTGATTTGGGTTGGCTCTGCCACCTGCATGCTTTGATCATCTTGTTGTCTTTACATTCCAGCAATGCATTCATCTAGATAGAGAGTGTGTTGTCCAAACACCATATTATGTTCTCACCTTGGAAACTTGGTGATCAGAAAGTGCACAAACTTGTATTTGCATTTTCTATATTGAAAAATCAAAAATTTTGGTGTGGGACTATTACAAAGTGAAATTTTGTCATGTATAACTTGTTTAACTGTCAAACAATACATCACCTTCCTTATCGCTAGGGAAAAGGATGACCAGTCATTTTCTTCTTCTAAGACTTTGACAATTGGGCATCATTACACCTCTTCATCCATGTTTTCCTACTTTTTCACTCGTTGTATCGGTTTAAAACTTTAAACTTTATATCTTTGGCTTCACGAGTTAACCTTTTGAATTGGGTGCTCCTAATCACTTTTACCCTACATACATACTTCACTTGCATTGACCGACTTTGATCGTTCGCCAACACTAATAAAATTTCAATTTCAGCCCTACATAAAACCCGCCCCGAAACGGACCCAAAACTTTAAAGGCAGTCCTAGCCAGCACGAACGAAACTAATTAAGGAACTGCGAACCGATCACACTATATTTGATCTTGATTGGGTGACCATGAATATAGGTTACAGATTAACATTAAATACTAACAGAGGTAGATCCAATGTAGCGTTCAAAGGTACACGTGTCGATCAGGGTATTTTTATGGGCTACTCTTGGCCAGATGACTATTTTTCATTAAATTTTTAAAAATTAGATCCGCCAATTGACTATTTCTCATCAGATTTTCAAAAGATAGATTATCTAATTATGACAACTGCCAAAATATACGCCCATTAAACCCGATGCCTTGACTCAAATTTAGAAATATAAAATAGTTGTTGGAACTGGAACTATTGAACTACTATTCTATAAAAAATCACCAACAACTCGAAATTTGTTAAGCATCCTCCAGCCCTTAAAATATTCCCTCTCAACTGTTCATTGAGGAACCCCAAATAGGTTAAAAGTTTGGTGTGTAGAAACTTAATTTTAAATTATGCAGGGAACGCCCATGCCCTCATACAAAAGAGATGAAAGCAAAATACTGACATGGGTATTTTTAATTTACCTGCAGTAAGCAGTACACTCGATCTCCCTCGTGAAAGGAGGCATCCCTGCCCTGATTGTTCAATCGACTCAATATAGCTCTGGCCTCCTATGATTTCTTTGATTCCATGAAAGTTGGAGAGATATTTTAGTTTTTAAAACAGAAGAACCTCTTGAAACGAGCTGGAGAAGCGGCAGTCGACCGAAACAATAAAAGATTGCATCGCCTTTTGGAAGCTTGTCCCACGCCTACTGTCAGGAACCTAAAGCGTTCTTAGATCTCGTCGCGTGCAACCGGTTGTCTTTTCTTTTTTCCTCGGAAAGTACTTCTATTAATTATTATTATTATCTATATATACATAGTATATATTCATTCTTTCTTTTTTTCTTTGTCCTGGTCCGCACAATAAGGTGCAAGGGAAGCAAAGGACAAATACACCAAACCCAACTGGTAGAAAAAGACATTGAAACGCTTGAAAAAGAGAAGCGACAATTTATGAAATTGATGGAAGTTGAATAGCAAGAACTATTCATGTTAAAAACATATTACAAAGAGAAAACAAAAATCATATTAGAAGTGAATCTAGTACAAACAAGAGCTTGAAAGAGTTAGAAAGAGTTATAGACCCTCTCAAGGAGAAGAAGGTTGAGTTTTGATATTTGTAAAAGGGGAGAGAATACAGTAGTTGACCATGTTTGAATAGTTGTGATAGTAATTGTTTATATAATGCCTAATAGTTGTGACTTGAGTATCCATAATTCAAGAAAATGTATTCCTTTAATGTAAAAAGAAATCAATCATGTGATGCTACATCAACGCTCAACTATCCATGATGTGAATGCAGAAATATTGGTCACATTTTTTTCGACCTTTTTGAACATGTTAAAAAAAACAATGTTGATGTGGCATAATACTTGTTGATATGGCCCTAATTATACATAATGGACCTGCCAAGTTTGGGACCTGCCCCCTAGAGGTAAAAAACAAAAATTATCAATTAGAAATCATGGTGTGAAATTTATAATGATTAGTGAACTGGTATAATATGTATATTTTTGTATGTTTATTTGTATATATGCATAGTTATATGTGTATTGTATGTATGTATAATGGCATACATACCTATAAAAATTTATATGTTTACACATATATGTATGTACATATATATACACATATATACACATTTTTTTCAACCTTTTTGAACATGTTACAAAAAAAAAATTGATGTGGCATAATACTTGTTGATATGGCCCTAATTATTCATAATGGACCTGCCAAGTTTGGGTCCTGCCCCCCCTAGAGGTAAAAAACAAAGTTATCAATTAGAAATCATGGTGTGAAATTATAATGATTAGTGAATTGGTAGAATATGTATATTTTTGTATGTTTATTTGTATATATGCATAGTTATATGTGTATCGTATGTATGTATAATGGCATACATACCAATAAAAATTTATATGTTTACACATATATGTATGTACATATATATACACGTCCAGACATACATAGTTACATACATAGGTACATGTTTATATATTTTTGAGACATTTATATATATATGCACATATATACATGGATATGTATGTAAATACATATGTACGTACATACATATACAAACATATATATACATAGATAGATACATAGATAGATCATTGCATGTTATAAAGGGAAGACATTGGTGGATTTTAAACAAACAGATTAGAATAGATAAACTACATGGTAAATAATTTGGCATATTAGTGGCAATAGAAAATATTACATAATGTAATGTAGTGTGGTGGTAGGAATGAGATGCTCATTATGACTGAGTGTATATATATTTATGTACTAGTGATATTTAAATGTAAAGAAAAATTATTGAATTGTAATTGTAGAGCATGATTGATCATTCTCAATTTATCTATTTTAATGTAGGATGTTGATCACAAGCACGTGTATTTATAGTTTTGTGTGTATGTATACATGTAATCGCATATATATATATAAAGAAGTATATATATAGTTACATATACATTCATATACATATACATATATATAAATGTGTATGCACAAATATATACATACATATACATTTTTTAGTGCATTTATAGATAATAGATGTATGTATCTATATGCACTATATATTTATCTATATTATCCATAGTATATATGTATATAGATGCATCTATACATGATATATAGATATATATAGAATAGCAAAGAAAAAATTCGTAAAAAAAAAATTTCGGTCTTTTTAATTAATAATTTTAGCTCAGTATTCAAAGTTATGTGCTTATACACAAGGTTTTGAATATGTGTGTGTGTAAGGATATGTATGTATGTGTATGTATATAAATGCATACATATATGTATATAGTATGGATGTTGTAAGAGAGGGGGACCATCGCATGCAAGACCCCCGGTCACAGAGGGTCAAGACGCGAGACGCTACCCTAACTTACCTTAGCTAAGTTTATGTCTTGGGAAATGAGGATGAGAATGACAAGGATTTTAGAGTCCTACGATCACTCTGCAATCCCAAGTTTCAAGGTGGGGCTAAGTGAGTAGATCTTTAGGTCCAACTTTGCACCTCAAGGAGCTCTCTACCCGAGGACGTCAATGTGGACTTTGGACAACAACGTGGTGCGCTGGTATCTCAGAAATGCGTTGTAGTACGTATGATTAGACAACAGCCGAGATGAGGTTAAACACACCAAGATGACTAACAGCCTAGCTTAACGACTTCTAAGAAGACAAAACAACACTATGAAATACAAAAAGTATAAGCGAAGGTGATAAAGTAGATATACCAAAGCCAAGGTGATGAAGACAATCTCGTAGAAGACCCTGTTCGCCAGCTAGCTCCTCGAAGTGCGTCCACCTACACACAGCAAGAGAGAAAATGTTGGAGGTGGATGTATAGGGGTCTGCCTCAGTCAGACCCCCATTTAGATGTTCCCACCTCCATGAATAGCCAATGGAAAAGAGATAAAGAAGTGACAAAACACAAGCACTACAAACAGTACTATGCTACTCAACCAAATGATAGAGGAGAGGAGAGGGAAGCTTACCACCTCCACCAACAGCACTCAAGGCTACTTGGGGGAGAAATGAGAGGAACTCAAGCCTCTGTTGCAATGGTGTGGTCTCAAACTTTCTCTACCTACATGATGGAGTGTGATATTGCTACTATGGAATGCTTGGAATGCTGGAATGTAAGTGCAAAATGAGCTTAAAGTAGTATAGAGTTCTTCCAATCTTCATCCAACCTCCTAATACAAGTTCAAAGACTTGATTATGAAGGAATGAAGCAAGAAACGGTCATATTCAAGTTGGGTGGCCGAAGGAGGCGTTACAACTTCGTTGCCAATGGGAAGAGTAACGCTTCTACTGGCTCAGCCATAGGAATTTTCTAGGGACGTAAGCGTGCCGTGTCAATGTTTGCGCACCACACGAGCGTCCCTGATAGAAATGCCTCCACCGACACACAAAACAAGTGCCAAGTGGACTACCATCAACGGGCTTAAGTGAATTAAGCCTCCAACTTAGGTTTTCTAAAGTGTAATAAGGCAAAAAGGGGAATTGCACGTAGGGTGCAAATTTGCTCTTATATAGATGTGTAATTGCATAGACATGTGTACAAGTTTATATATGCATACATATATCCACACATATATATACATAGACATATATGTATATACATATGCATAAATATATATACACTTAGACATACATATGTACACATAGATAGACATGAGCGAACTTGTTGCAATAGACAAATCGAATGAGGGATAGTTGGGCATATCAATGACAAAAGAAAATATTATCAATATTAGATTGAAAATTTGAATGCAAAAGCAAGGAGCAAGAAAAGACACATAACCTATTATAGTATTAACATGGAAATGAGATGCTCATTATCACTTTGTCCATAACATAAGTCAGTGATCATAATCAATTTTTGTTAATGTAGATCTCGGCTATGCATTTTTTGTCCTAAAGAGCTTGATTGATCATTTTTCTATTTGTCTTTGGAATGTTAATGTTGAGTAGAAAAATCTTCAGGATAGATACATGATTCATCTTATAAGTTTTATGTCTTCATTAGTCATATTTAACCATGCACTCCTTTATTCTTAAACATCTGTCCACATTCTCTCTTGTTTGCATGTTGGAGTTTCTTTCCTCTTATCTCATATATATATATATACATATATATATATATCTATATATGTATTTATCATATACATATATATATATATATATATATATGTATATACATATATGTATATGTATATATATATATATGCTCTATATATATATATATGTATGTATATATATATATGTATATATATATATATATGTACGTATGTATATATATATATATATATGTATATATATGTATATATATATGTATGTATATATATGTATGTATATATATATATATGTATATATACATATATATACATATATATATATATACATACATATATATATACATACATATATATATACATACATATATATATACATATATATATGTATGTATGTATGTATGTATGTGCATGTATATATATTGATACATATGTATATATAGTATGGATGTATGGTTATGTATAGGGTAATCACATACACGTATATATAGATGTATATATATAGGCACTTATACATACATATATTTATAGATACACATATATGTATGCATGTTTACATGCATATGTATACATCTAGAGTACATTTATAGATAATAGCTATATATGTGTGTGTGTGTGTGTGTGTGTGTGTGTGTGTTATATATAGTTCATAATATACATGCACATATGTGTATATATAGATAATAGATAGATGTATACATTATCACAATTTTGTTAAAATAATTCATTTTTTGGATTTTAATTATTTAATCACAAACAATAGACATTAACTCGTAAAATGCAAAGATGCAAAAAACCTGTAAAACGAGACTGTAAGAGAGATACGAACTTACAAAGGTAAATCTTTTCAGGAGACACAGATTAAATGGTTCTATACCCACACATTTTCCAATTAGTTAGAGTTAATTTCAATTTCCATTTAATAAATTCAACTAAAGTTGCAATGCATGCGTACAGAAAATGTAGGCAACAACAAACAATAGGCATTAATCCATAAAATACAAAGTTGTAAAATACTATAAAACAACACTATAGAAGACCTACGAAATTATAGACGCCTCGTTCTTTGCTCCCAATACAATAGACATAGATTGAATGATTTCATACGCAAGCATTTTCCAATTACTTAGATCTAGTTTTTATTTCCATTTAATAAATTCAAGTGTAGTTGCAATGCATGTGTGCAAAGAGAATATTACTTCCATTCTTAATCATGACCAACACAACATCGTGTTAAGTCTTTGTCAAGACAATGAAAAATGCTTAAGTAAAGGGACAAGATAAATGATAAATACATGTAAGAGAATGTGATGTTGTACAGAAATAAGATGAAGTCAAATAAGTTTTTTTTCAACATCTATATTTAAAAAAATATATGTGGCGACAAAAGTTTTGTTCAATAAGTGTTATCTAAAGCAAAGAAAATATCCTTGATTGGATTGTTCAAATTTAAAATATGATATTTGATACATTACAATGAATTATGAAATGTATAATTTATAGAAATCCAAATAGTCTTATGTACATAGAATCAGTCAATTTGTTGCATGTGGAAATGATAATTTCATTATGATTATAGTGGTGTGAATATCATTGACCACCAACTGAGTTGTCTTTTCAAACTTCATTGATTTAGGTAACTGCATGGATAGATTAAAAGTAGTGATTAGTTCATGCAAGAAATAGTTAAAATAAAAAATGCATTGAAATATTAGAAAGAGAAATTGATTAATATGAAAGAGAGGCAAGATATAGGAACTTACAAATGGCTCTTTTTTGGGTTCCAGTTCCATAGATACAAACCTTCTCAACAGACATGGATTTGATAGACATAGAAAATTACAACCAGCTCTTTCTTTGTTTCCAATATGAGAGACGTATATCCTATCAACATACACAGATGTCTCTCTCATCAAACAATCTGAGGCAATGAGTAAACAACACAAAAATGACAGTGTAAAAGATATAGGAACTTACAAACCTCTTGCTTTCTGCTTTGAATATGAAAGAAGTAAAGTGGCTAATCAAATGAGAATGTGAAGAATGAGAGAATTGGGTCATTTAATCTACATATATGGGCAAAGAGAAATGGGAAGTCGAATGGAGAATGCAACTAGTATATGTGGAAGCAATGATCTTGACTAAATTGGAACAACGGACTACAAAGTAGAAGAGACATTGACAATTGAGTGATAACAACTACTTTTCTGCACAAGGCTTGAGTTACAACATGCAAGAGGGTGGCTGCTAGTGTGTGGAAAAGTTGTTTGTAAAAGCATTTATCTTTATCAAACATCTTTATGTCGGTTGGAAAACTATCTGGGAAGGCAAGCAAAGCAAATCAACTTCTTTCCAATCCCCCCCATTCTGAACTATGATAAATATAGACTGTGTGAGTAGACAAAGATGTCATCCTTGTTAGGCAATCTAAGCAAATGAATAAACACTGCAAATCATTGAACTTTATACCATAAGCAATTAATGGCAATTGCATTGCACTCAACTGACATTAAACAGGAATGGCGGACTATATATGCATAAGCCCATTATCATAATGGTATGCTATAGCTAAGAACATTAAAAATCCATGAAACATTTCCAGTATTAAGCAATACATCACACTTACTATTGGGGAGTTTTCATTTATTATGAGTAGTCTAAGTTGTATATTTCATTGGTGGCTTATGGTATGAAGTTATAATTCTGTTGAGCAAAGTATTACTTGCCTTGTTTGTTCATTCGCTCAGGTTGTTTGATGAGGCTAAAATTTGTGTATGTTGAGAGGGTTTAGATCTACCATGTTGGAAGCGACAAAGATGGCATTTGTAAGTTCTTGTATCTTTTTCACTTTCATTTTTTGAGTTGTGTATTATTTACTTTGAATTGTTTGATGAGGATCCAGGATCGGTATCTTTTGGGAGGGTTCATGTGTAGCATTTTGGAATTGGAAAAATGAAGCATTTTTAAGTTGTTATACCTTTTATAGTGTCGTTTCATGGTTGTTTGCATCTTTGCTTTTTATGAGTTAATGCCTAGTGTTTGCTATTTTTTACTGCATTTATGGGTTAGCCTGTCTTGTTGAGTTAATGACTTGTCTCCATTTTGTGTGTTAATCTTCATTAGTGTCTATTGTTGAGTTAGAGGCTTAACACCGTAATTTATCAATGTCAATTTATGTGGCAGACATGATAAAGAATGGAAGTACCTAGCTGCACTTTAATCTATTTGATGAAAATAAGAATTGTTCGTGTTCCAAATATTTCTTGGGCTTGAAGTTTCACCATAATTTAATATTGCAAGTTGTGCTTGATCCCATTGAAAATAAATGAAGACAAGGCAGCAACAAATAGTAAACATCCTTGCTAAAATAGGAGGCATCAACAAAAACAAGTAGCAACAAAGCATTATGAGTTGATGAAATGAGTTCGATAGATTCAAATGCAGCTGGCATGCATGCATGAAGAGAAAAAAATTGTTGCATTTGTAATAGTGGACAACACATAAGTTGACATTAATGAATATTGGTGTTAAGCCTTTAATTCAACAACAAAGTGTGACTCATAAAAAAATTCAAGAAGAGGGGGGAATAGACATTAAGGCGTTAAATACAAAGAGAAAGAAACAATAGGCAATGAGTCATAAAATGTAGAGATGTAAAAAAGTATAAAACGACACTGTAAAGGATAAAGCAACTTACAAGCACTTTCTTCTTCGCTTCAAGCACAAAAGACATGAATCCTGTGAACAAATATAGGTTCCATTTCCATCAAATAATGCAACCAAATGAATAAATAATGTAGGAAAGGAGAGTGTAAAAGATATAGTAACTTACAAATATTTGTTTTGTTGCCTCTGTCTTGAAACATGCAAAGCAAATGAATAAACAATGCAAACCGTCCTTTGCTCGACAAACTTGAAAGTTGAGAGCGTAAGCCATTAACAATGACTAGAATCCAGGTTGTTCACAAGAAAACAAGAACACAATAGAGATTTATGCATAAAATGCAGAGCTACATGAAACTATAAATCAACACTGTAAAAGATATAGTGACTTTCAGCCACCTTGTTTTTCACTGCTAGTATGATACACACAAATCCTATTGCCAGAGACAAATTCCACTCTTATGTAAGAGTTTGATGAAGCGAATAAACAATACAAAAACTAACAATGCAGGAGGCATTAGAATTTACAAATTGCTCCTTTTTTCCTGCGCATACATTCAAAATAAATTGTCCCAGTAGACTGAGTTTTCAGCTTCAAGAAAGAATAAAAGCAAATCGAAAAACAATGCAAATGAAAAGTACCATGTACATATTTATAATGTCGTGATTAAAATGCGATGTGAGGGAAGAAAAATAGGATACAAGGACATCACTACATCAAAGAACATTTGTAAGGCATGTAAATTTTCCAATAGCAATGAAGTATCAGAGATTGTCTAAATTTTTCCATTTATGATGCTGAGAAATACTTTGCAATATAGCAGGGTCCATCATAGGTGTGCATATGTAAAAACCTATAAAGTAGCACTGTTGAAGATAGAGGAACTTACAGATGCATTGAATTCCCCTTGCAAAAACAATACACATAGAACCTGTTGGTAGACAAAGTTTCCACTTTTGTCAAACAAACTGAGCATATCGAATAACAATGGAGAAGATGACAACGTAAAAGATATGGGAACTTACAAAGGCTTGGTTTTTTGTTTGTTTCACTATACATATAAATCATTTGAATAGAGGCAGATTCTAATCTCATCGAATTATTCATAGGTCTTGTGAATAGGGCATGTCACCCATGGAATAGATATAAACCCTCTCAATGGAAGACATTATCTAAGCAATGACTTTGAGAATCCATACGATTTGCCAAGTGACCCATGCTAGGGAAATGGGAGCTATGAAGATACAAAATGTATCCATCACAAATTCGATGCATCTAGAAAACACTTACCACCATCAAAGCTCGTCATAGAGGTGGTAAATGTGTTTGAGGAATTAGGTAAACTAGATCAATTTATTTTTGATTTCACCCATTCTCCTGTCAACAGGGATAGTTCACAGTGTTGTAAAACAGTCAGAGCAAGCATACACAGTATGCAAGAAATGCAATGCAAGAGATATAGAACTTACAAATGCCTCATTTTTTGTTTGAATTATAATGAATATAAACTCTGCCAAGAGGAAGATATTTCACTCTCGCCTAAGAAATAAAAGCAAGTGAAATTGTCACTCCATAAGTCCTAAATGACTCGTGCATTTGAGCCTATTCACAGTGTATGAACACATGAGTATAAAGCTTCCGCTTAATGAGGACAGCAAAAATTTGGAACAAAACAGAGAACATTACAATTGCAGGTAGATAAAAAACTATCAAACGGGATTGCAAAAGGTCTAGGAATTTACATATGCCTCATGGTTCACTTGCAATGTGATAGACATAAAACCTATGAGCATACACAAATTTCACCATCGCCAGACAATGTGGGAAAATGAGGAGACATGGCAAGAAAATGACAGTGTAATAGATATTGGAACTTATATATGTCTCCTTCTTTGTGTCGAACATAATAGTTATAAATTCTTCCAATGCAGGTTGATTTCATTTACATGAAACAATGCGAGGAAATGAACAGGAAACACAAGCAATTTTTGGCATGACAAATTTAAGACTTGGCACTATAAACCATTCATGAGTTGCAAATGAATATAAATAGAAAACATGTTAATTAACATATTTCAATATTGTTAAATAATGCAGACAAATGAGTAGGCAACACAAGAAAATGATAGTGTTGTGGATATAGGAACTTAGAAACACTTGATTGTTTGAGTGTAACACAATAGACATAAACTTTTTAAATAGAGACTGAATTAACTGCCATGAGAGAAATGGAGCAAATGAAGAAGAAATGTGAACAATGTTTTGTGTAACAATGTCAAGACTTCACACCATAAACCATAAATGAATTTCAAATGCATAAAAACTATAAAATTAGAGTGTGAAATATGTAGGAAAGTACACAAGCACCAGAAGAATAAACCACTTCATAGCAGGAAATTTAAATTGTCTATGATAATTTCTATATGATTATGTCATATATGTAATCTACATAATTCTCTATCTTCAAATATTGACTGCCAGAATTAGGAGAGAAAGATATGAATTCTCAACATAGATTTGTTAAGACTATTGTGAACCAAAGTGCTTGTGCCATGCAGAGCAAGCAGCCAAAAGCATTATAAAATTTGTGGCACTTGACATGGAATTTATAACACTTGATTTCATTTTGAAAGGCAAGAAAGTTGTTCCATTTCTTCATCCTGCCAGGCTTAGATGCAATACATGTAAGATTCAAGCCAAATTTAGATGCAAAATGTTGTATCCAAAATAAATTTTTGACATTTTGCTTAAATTGAGTTAAAACATATAAAATTGTTGTCAAAAGTATGTTTGAGGTCAAACAAAACATAAGGTTTTTGTGGGTTTGTGTCAAGGAAGATGCTTGCAAATTTCTAAAAATTTGAAAATTAGGGTTTCAAACCCCTATTTTTAGGAAAACCCTTAAAAATCACTTCACGATCACACTGGTCAAGTCAAAATCACCAAAAAGTTTGTTTTACTTTGGTGGGTCTATTTTCATTTTTCAAGAAGAAAGTTGAGACCTTTATAGCCATTAATGGCAGAATGGCCAGTACCAGGTGGTGAAATCTAAGCCTCGAAAGCTTCAACAAAGAAACCATGGTGAAAATGCTCGAAAAGATGCTCTGCAATGGAGGGGATTTTCAAAAGTGAAAAATCCTAAAAATTGACTAAGTTTGGTGATTGCACACCTTGCTACTAAGAAGAGGTTGTGTAGTCAAATGCCTTAGTCATTTTTCCAACACCCGTACATGTAGCATAGTGAAGGTGATTTCCAAGATACACATGTACGCATCGTCAATGACAATGCTCAAAATAGTCACGATGCACGACGAACGTCAAGTGCAAAGAGAGGAATTTTTCAAAGGATATGATGGAATTGTGGCTAAAAGCGCCCCTACTGGCCAGGGGCACCCTTGAATCCAGAGGATCCAAAACAGTCATCAACCTTCACCAGTGCAGTCATCTTCTTCATGTTTCTAGTGGCTTTCCAACGCATCGTCAAGCACGGTCACCTGATTCACCAATCACCGGAAAAATGTAAGTGAGGTCGAGAGATACTGCAATGCAAGTGCTACCAAAATGACAGTCAAACATGAGAAAAAGAGCCCCTATTGACTAGGGGTACCCTTCAATTAGATGGTCTAGATGTCAATTGTTGAGCCAACCTGTCTTTGGGTGATCTCTCCAGCATCAGCCCAGCTTCGCAACGAACTTGCTCGCCAGTCTACGAGATGCATCAAATGACGACAACTGTTGATCATTCAAGCACATAAAATGGAGGATAAACTAATGGACACCAAGGAAAAAGAGCCTTTGCTGAGAAAAAGGTGCCCATAATTCTGGGTAACCAAATGAAGTTTTTAGCAACTATTTTCTTCAAGACATCTGCTTATCATCTTTTCAACTCTGTGATCAATCCAGTTGCATGTTCATAGGACCTATCAAGCATTTGCAAATGGAGATCAAGAAGAAAACACCAAAGGTGGAAGTTGAATGTTGAATATGAAGAAATTGGTTAAGTGTTAAGGAAAAGCACCCTTGTTGGGAAAAGGCACCCATGTTTTTGGGCAGTCATATGTTTTCTGCAAGCTTGGTGACCTCCAACATGACCTTCTCCATTTTGATCAATTTCAACAATGACACTATCAAAAAAGACAACAGACAAATCAGACACCCGATGACAGAGATCAAACTAGGACCATTCTTGAAGGTTTGCAACATGAAAATCATGAGTAAAAGAGCCAAAAGTGCCTCTACAGGCCAGGGGTGCCCATGCTTTTGAAGGACTTAAAATAACTTTCAAGATTTGTGAAACCAACCATCCTTTCTAGGACTAAGTTGGTTATCCATCCCACATTTCAGTGAGATCATCAGACTCATCAATCAGCAATGATCTCAAATTAGAGCACGGAGGGTCAAACTGGAGGAATTGAAGAACACTCAAGAAAATTGACCGAGTCTGATGAAAAATGCACCATCTTGGGAAAAGGCACCCTTGAATTTGAAGCATTAGATTCAAGTTTTTGGCTTGGAATCTCCGAAGCATACCTCTTCAAAGTTGTTCCATCTCAGTAATGTATCTATCAACAATACCTCAAGATCAACTGAGCGACAAGAATTAGGGATTGAACAAAGGCATTTCACCACAACAAAATGATAAAAAAAATGTTCAACTCTTCAAAGAGACACCTAAAGTCAAAGTAAGGCTCAGTTGACTAAAGTTAAGATATTTTGAAGCCTTTCTATGACTAAAGCGTCCCTAAATGGGTGGAAATCATTGTTGTGAACTCCATATCAGGCAGAAAGACTTCTCTATCATGAGTTGGCATCCAAACTTGATTGCTTCAGCATCAATCACTATGTATCGAGCTTGGACATCATTATTCATCATTTGTCTTTGCAGGTTGGAGCTCAAGAACAACTATTTTCTCTCCAAGACATCTTTTCAAGATCTGACAAAGGGGTTTTCATCATTCATATTTTTGAAGATCAGTTGCACAAAGGGACAAATTATCAGAGGTTGCATCAAAAGGCATAATTTTTTCAGAGGGACAGTTGATAACTTCCAATCTTATTCTTGTCTTTTGCCTATTTTCTTGTCTTAGATCTTCTTGCATGTCTAAGAAAATAATAGATAGTCACAGATCTGACCAACTGGGTATGATCAACATAGCTTTTCCAACAAAACCCACTTGTTGAATTTTCCAGAAATAGTAAACCTGTTGCCCCTATTTTTAGGGATTTTTCTAAAAAAAAGTCAAATTTGAAAATCAAACGAACTGGGTTTGTTCAACATTGAAGCACAAACAATACCCGTGTGTCAAATTTTTTCCCAAAAAATACTTCTCAGTGGGTGGCTATTTTTAGGGGTTTTCAGAAGTTGTTTGGACATATCTATATTTATAATCAACAGTCAAGTTTTTTCAAAATATAATACTCTCAAGATGAAATCAAGACCAAAATGGTCATACTTCATGACTTTTTGAAAACACTCAACACAAACATGCATCAAGTGAAGCCCGTAGTCAAGTTGGATGCCTTGGAAGGCGTAAATGACATCACCGTTCAATGGATAGCCAAATGCGGAAGGTGGCCATTCCAAACTCAGAGCTGCCAGCGGTTACTACCACACTACCTTCCACATTCCATGTCACCAAGTTGGATGACACAACTACAAAGAAGATCAAATATCAAAAGGAGATTGCGAGAGGTAGAAAAAGTCAACGATTGGATTGAGGCACTGCTGATTGGAGGTGGTGAGGTGTAAAGCACCCACTTGGGACATCCTACCCTTCAAAATAGCATTAATGGTGACAGGAGTTAACTTGTTGCCTCATTCTAAGTTAACTCCATGTCCCACTAATCATGCATGTTAGATCCTACCAATTATGGATGTCTATTCTAGTTATCCACTAATTGTGGATCTCTATTTTGGAGGCACATTTTATAATTTAAGTTCACTTTTAGTTTAGTTTCAGTCAACTGAAGCAGACTTCCAGTTGACTGTTTGTTTAGTTTCAGTTAACTGAAGTAGATTTCCAGTTAACTGCTTGCTCACCTACTTTTAGACATAGGAATAAATCTTGTTGATTAGCAAGAACTGATTGTTAACTCAAGGAGATTTTAGGGTTGCCTACTCCTTTGAGTTCTATAAAATAAGAGCCTTGGGCTCATTATTTTTTAACCTTTATTTACTACGCAAAATTGTTGCGCCATTGTTGCCAACAGGTTTGAAAGTGCATATTTGTTCACTCTTGGATGAGAGTTAATTGGTTTGATGAGCAATTGTGTATGATTTCATACCTTTGCATGTCCCAATTCTTTGTAATTCATTGAGAAAGCTTGAAGAAGGAAATCAAAAGGTACATGCAATTTGATCTAAATATTTGAGTTCTTCCAAACGTCTTGTTCTTATAACTTATTGTTTCAATCTCCTCCTTGGATAGGGGTTCCTCCTCGGATATTTTGATGTTAATAGTTATCGTTTGATGTTGTGTAATTAGTTATCTTTCAGCCTACACTTTGGACAGGTTTCGTCACCTCCTCGGGAATCCTGTTAGCCAAATCATCATAATTTGTTGTTTCTAGTGAGTTGTTTCCCAACCTATACTTCGGACAAGGGTTCCTCCTCCTTCGCAAGTATGAGATCCATCTTACCGTAAAGAGTGATTGCTTGCATAAAGCCTTATTCCAACATAGATTTTAGAGTTCAAAGCCTCAGACTCATTATGGTGAGACGGTCAACACAAGTAATCAAACCATCCATTCCCGCTCCTATGCCCTCATGCTCTATTTATCTTGAGGAGATAGCATAGATTAAAAGCTAGTTTAGTTGTAGTTAAGATCTACAGAAACCAAAGAAAACCTTAGCTGCAATGCATTATGTTTATGCACCCTTGTGTCCTACCACTGAGTAAAAAAGATAGGAACATTAGGTTACTATACTTTTTACGCAAAACATCAGCAAAGAGGGATCTTCCTCTCTATAATTTGAAGCTTAGTTACTAAAACACTTGCAATAGCTATCCATTTTGAATAAGCACTCCAGAGGTGCTAATTGAAACGCCAACACAAAACATGTAAGACGCGATGTAACACATGCCTTGTTTTTTACCTATTAGTAATCAATAAAAATTATACATAAATAAAAGCATAGTGTCCTTGGAGACAAAAGACATATTATGTTCCATCAATAAATATAATATATTTTGGAATGAAATTGACAGATTGAAACTGCAGTGTAGGTTCTCTAAATTTAACTAGAATAATATATTTGTGTTGTTTAGATGTCCCCATCATCCTAGTGATTTTCCTATGAAGATCTCCTAAAACAAAAATTAAGTTTTTGAAGATGGCATTGCAAAGAACCTTACAAACATTTTTGTAGATACATAATACTTGGGGGGAACATGTAATGTTGATGCATTTTGGAAACCAGGATCTAGATTATTCAGAATAGCATTACAAACAAGGCCACTATCATTTTTCATAGATAAGTAATTTTTGGACGAATACAGTGTTGTATGTTAAAGAACCAAGCATTTTACTAGACATTTTCTATTTCACATAAAAGAAAAATTGAATCAGTATAGTTTTATTTTTTGTCACAAACATGTATTATAGTGATCTACAAAGAGAAAACAACATTACACATGCAATATTAACTGTAATTGCTTGTGAAATTGCCAACAAAGTTGTTTACAACTATAGCTTGTATGTTTCAAATAGATGAATAAAAAAGTTTCAAGTTATGTGTTGCATATAAGAAGTCAAAATAAACTAGTACATAAATTATAACTGTTTATGAAATTGTAAGCAAAGCTATTTACATCTATACTATGCATGTTTGAAGAGATGAAAATACAATTGTCAAGTTATGTACTGTATATAAGATCTAAAAATAAACTATTAGATTAGTCTTTATAAAAGCATAAACACGATTGTCTTCTCATTAAAATTTTCAAGTATAGTTAGGCTACGATGGCTCTTAAACATTTTGCTTGTTGATATTGTTCTATGTTGCAACGTTTCATTTCCTGCAACCTGTTTCATAATCAATAAGCATTAAACTCATGAGAATGTAGTTTGCATGACATGCTATCAATCAATAAGAATAGAAATTGGAATAGTGCAATGTAAGCACCTGGGCCAAAGCGCAAATGTCTTTTCAAGTTGGTGGAGATGCCATGCTGCTTGCTTTAGTCATAATTCGTGTGATGCAATTATCCACTGCAAGTGTGAATGTTCCTTGCAATCAAAATTTCTACAATAGGAACATTATTATGGACATGTCTTTCTTGTAATCTTGAAATGGAATAACAACTACCTATGGGAAGCTATTTTGTAGCTATTGTTTGTGTAGATAATAGTCTATAGCTCCATCTGCTATCTAAATAGTACATTACAAAAAAGGGATATATTCAAATTTTGTGTTAGTGCCACAAGTTGTGCAACGTGCAACATCATTCTTTGATGTTTTCATAAAAAACACTCTTTGCCTGCATGAAGTGCAAATCAGTTCGTATGGGGGCAAGTGGACATTCTTAGGTCTTAGTGTTCCTGTCACCTACAATGGTAGTGTAGATGAAATTAGTGAAAAATCACAAGAATGCACTTTTTTGAAAATTCATTATACAAAAGCACACATGACAAGCACTTTCTATCAAAAATCTATGCTAGCATGTAAAGCTAAATGGTTCAGGTGTTTACTTCCATGTTTGGCGTCTTCAGTGGTTCTAGAGAGGCCTTAGTAGATGCATCATTGAGTTCATCAATGAAGTTGGATTGTGTTGTTTTCATCAAATTTGTGCCTTTTTCCCTAGAACGAACAATGTTTCTAAACAATATAAAAAGGGGTTTTAGCTGATGCTAAGATCAATTGAAGTTTTCCATACAAATTTGTGTGGTTGATCAAGACTATAAGCTGCAAGGTACAAAATTGTCAAGATGCAAGACCCCGTCAAAAACCAGTTTAAGAATTCAATGGCGTTGAATTAGAATAAAAACTTAAAGTTTGAAAATAGAAAAAATAATTTAATCAAATACAGATTGTTCAAATGCAACTCTATCAATGCATAAAGGCATGTTATATGCCAATTTGTTTCATGGAAGACAAATTGTAAAAACTCTTTACTAGGTTCCAAAAAGCAAAGTGCTAGAATTCTATGATGTCGGCATGAATTGTGCAGAGCATCTTATAGTGGCAAAATCATCTTGGCTTTCCCCATCTTTAACTTGCAGCTGATATTGCATTGGCACTTGATAATGACTAATAACAACAACCCCAATTGTTCCAATAGAGAAGTTGTCATTTGATTAGACGAGCTGCGAGATGGTTGTGTCAGGAATCAATTTGCGTTCTTTACAAACTTTTTCAATGGGTTCAATGGTGCTTCTAGCAATTAAAACAAGGGAATAATCAACATCACCTCTTTCATATTGAGTTTTTTTCCTAATGACAAAGTTTGTGAGGCCTGGACACTTGTATTTAAGGTGATAACAATGGCAGAAATGTGTTAATTAATATGTTGTTGATGTTTGCAGTGATTGTCATTTGACCATGACTATCAACTAAATCAACATGCACAATTGTTTCTTTTGGTGGTGTTCTAGGATTTGTGGTAATAACAAGGCCATAAATAGCCAAAACATCACCTTCAAATGCTAAAGTTGAGTGCTTTGTGCATATATTGAAGATGCTTGATGGCTCTGCAGTTACTGCTTTCAATCTGTAGATTATGATTTGAGTAATGACGAAAAGTAAATTGATAATTAAACATATAAAGAGCCAAGTCATATGGGGACACAAAAAAGATAGAGTAATTGCCTCTTTTCATCTTTTAACCTAATTTTTCCCTAATCCTAATTGTGGGTTGTCACATTTAATTTCAGCCATTGATCTTAGGTCATCTCTCATCTAACAATCTTGGCCATTCATCCAAAATTGAATTTTCTATAAAAAAACAATTTTGGCCTCATTTTGGAATCTCTTTATCGCTTGACATCTCATATCTCTCATGCTCTTTACTTCATGCTTTAGGCTTGCTTCCTAGTTGCATACTTGCATTGTGTAGCTTTTAGATTAGAATCCTTCAAAGTTTGCTTTGTACATTGTCATAATCATAGGTTGCTCATCATAAATCTGAGGGAAAACATCAACTTGTAGCAAATAGAGAAGGTACAATGAAGGTGATTCATGGAGGTTGAAGAAATTTGGTAATATTGTTCTTGTTTTCATGCATTTTTACTCCATTTTTTCTTCATTGTTTTGCTTAGGATTAGTTTGTTTATGCTCTATAATGCTAACTTGATATTTTCCCTAAGTTACATTGGTGAACTCAATGCCAAAACACTCTTTGTAGATTTTTGTACAAATTTTTCATGATTTTTTAGGTATAGGTACAGAGAGCCACATTTGCAATTTTTTGAGTTGCAATCATTGCATTGTGACGCATTATGTTTGCAAAACGACGCATCCACAGTCTTGAGTCGCACTTGCTAGCCTAAATGATGCATTTGCTTTGTTAAGACACATTCACAAACCCAAACGATGCACATGTAGGCCATGACACATTTTCTCTACAAAATGACACATTTGCTTGCTAAATTCCAACTTTTGGCTTTGTGACACATTTTCTCTACAAAACGACACAATCCTAGTAAAATTTTATTTTTGGATTTTGACAAAATTTTCCAAATTTTTATTTTCTGTTTAGTAACTTAGAGGTTTTTGGGGTTACTAATATTTTGTTTACAACATATGGCAAGTTGGAAAAGGAGTCTAACTTTGTTTGTTGATTTGTTTTAATTCCTTTTACAGTCTTAAATCAAGCAAACAAACAACAAACAACTTGCATTCACATTTCATTGGTTAAAATGAACATGCATATTCACTCATGGGCTTAAAATGAACACAATATTGCATTGAAACTCATCAAGGCTAAAATTTACATGCATTTTCATGACATGGGCTTAAAATGAACCTTTTTTGTCTCACTTAGTTGGGTTTAAAATGAACAAAGTGTTTGATGTGTTTACCTCACATTATAATTTGGATAATTAAAATGAACAAGTGTTTCCAATTGGTGTAATACTGATTCAATAATAGAAGTATCCTCTCGCCTTGCACAATCCTAGGTGCAAGAGAAACTGTTATTGACTCTAGGAATTGGGCCTTCCTTGGTGGGAAAAATTACTCACCCCAAGGTGACTCAAACCGACAACATAGCTCTTTAGCCAAGCTACTCCCGACTGGTATACAAATGTGAATCCTAATGGAAAACTTAGGATTATGAGTGCGGATGTGTCACATAGACAAGTGAATTCCCCAAAACCCTATTGAGCGTAACCTCTTCAGGTTGGAATTCCTCCTTATCAGAGCTAATCTTTCCTCATGTTTGGCCACTCAAATGGGAGCCTAAACTAAAAACCTTTGTGTAGTTGCCAAAAACCCATCTATTTGTTGGTGTAGCAACGGTCGTTGCCAAGGCATCCACATTCTCACAGTTCTTAGTAAAGGTGAAGAGTCTGTCATGGGAGAGTTATGAGGGATCGAAGCTTGGTTGACCCGAGAAGTGAGTGCAATGTAAGGGAGAGCCAGTGTGGCCAAGCTTCTAGATCACCCGCTAAGAATAAGTGCAACTGAGGAAACCCATGTGGAATCCAGTGGATATGGTCCTTGCCTAACCTAGGATTGTGCTTGTCTTCATTGTGATTTTTTTCAACATTCAAAGACAAAAAATTGTGTTTTCCAAGTATTTTCTGAAACAATGAACAAATAAACATCCTTCACAAATTTGGAAACATTTTCTCAAACTGAAACAATCCAAAAATTTGCCAAAAATTGTGAAGAAACCAGACTTTTGGTCATCCTACAACGCATTTTCTATTATGTGCAACGCATTCACCATTCTGAACCACATTCAAGACTCTGTGAACCACAATTGCTTTGCTAAGCCACATTTTCTATCCTGTGTAATACATTTGACTGTATCACAACACATTTTCTTTCCATAACACCACAATTGATTTTCTAAACTGCATTTGTGACCTAAAACATTGCACTTGTTGAATCTATGACACATTTGACATCCTGCAATGCATTTTCTAGCTGAAACAACTCAATTTCTTGGAATTTAGGAAAAAAAATGTTATAGTCCAAACCCGAGACCAAACATTCTCAAACTATTTTCAAACATCTTTTTCTAGTGGCCTCTGTTCAAAACCAGACAAGGAATTGCTCAAATCTTCCTTTCTTGCATCTTTTAGCTTGCACTTTACCATAGGTCCATCTTTGTAAAATTTTAGTTGCACCTTAGGATCCATCATCATTTTCAGCATAAACAAGTCTTTAGGTCCTCATTTTTTTGTAAACTTTTGGAATTGGAAAACTTGCCATACCTTGCAAAATCTTTGCCTTCAAGAGTAGGTTATCATTGGACTTAGTCAAAATTATCTCCTTTAGTCATTGTCCTTTTGTGAGATCTTTCCAACCCAAAAGCCTAGTTAGGAAACCTCACTTTGTCATTTTGTCCTTTCATTTAGTCCTATCAAAAGTCCTTTGATAATTGAAATTGAGACATTGACCAAGCTTTGAGTGGTTAGTAAACCTTTCTTCAAGTCCACCAAAATTGATTGCAGCTTAGACCTTTGCATTTGCATTCATTAACACATTTGGAATTTTAATCCATCCTTCATTTTAGTCCTCATTATCATTTGGAATTCGCTTATATCCCTTATTCCAAAAATCCAAAAAAATAGTGGCATACCTTTCATTTAGTCTTCGTTGTCATTTGGCATATCCTTTAGACAACATTGTCATTATTGCATCCCTTATTTCCAAAAACACCAAAAATATAGTTGCATTTGCATTGCATCCTTTATTCCAAAAATCCAAAAACATAGTGTCATATCATTCCCATCATTTAGTTTTCCTTATCATCCTTTCTCATTTGAGAAAATCCTTATATGGTTGAGACTAGGCTCCAAAGGAAAAGAAGACAAATGGGCCCTTTTGGACAAGACACCAACCCCTACAACTTTTCCAATGACATGAACCAAAACAAAGACATGGGGGCACCTTTCATCAACCCTTCCAGTGACATGACCATGGCATCTTCCTCACGCAATCCTTTTAAACAATTTATGTGTAGGGAAGAAAACAAACAAGTATTCGTAGAAGACTTAGAAGTTGTCGCTCAAAATCCTAATGTGGCTTCCTTTGTGGAGGAATTAATCTTGCAAGATTCTGAGAGATATCTAGCCATGCTTTTACACCAAGGAGATAAATTACCACAAGGGTTTGACATTAACACCTTAAGAGCAGCTTCTCCCAATCATGATGCAAACAATACCTTCAATACCAACCAACCTCTTTCAATGCCACACCATAATACAAACAATGCTCTCATTGGTGCCACAACACAAAGTGCAACAAACACCATCAATGCTACCTCTAATGGCACATCTAATCAAAACACATCTAACATGGTTAACACAACATCCATTGGAGGAACATCTACCACATCACAAGCCACATCACAATCAATGCCTCTAATGTCAACAATTTCATCACAAGCAATCGGGGCTACCTTTGGGACAAATTCGTCAAACCTTTTATTTGGATCTTCACCTAGCACCATGGGAACTACATCGTCAAGCCTTATACTTGTGTCTTCAACTAATGACATGGGAACAAATTCATTGAACCCCTTTGGGAGAACTAAAAGATGAATTACCATTCCAGGACCTCAACCAAATGTTAATACTTCATCACAACCCAACACAAATATTCCCCAAAGGCAAAACACCAACATTCCACATGGCCACATTTAGTAATTCAGACAAGGCAATCAAATAACACAACACATGACTTCATTTGGACATCAAAATACTAAAGGACAACATATTCCACAAATACAGGCCAACACTGCTGGAGTGCACATTCCCACATACGCGTCACACATCCATACACAACAACATATTCCTAATCAAAACATGTAATAACAACAAATTCCAAACCAAAATACATCATGTATCCCACAACAACATCATAACACATCATCACAACAAGTGGGAACACATGGAATACGTATTACTAGCATGTGTGACGCTACAAACAACCCCATAATTGATGCACTCATAGCTCAACTAGCGACCTTGCAAAAACAAATGGAGAACATGCATTTGCAACACAAAAAGACCCACACATCATATGCCTTATGTCCATACCCATTTGAAACAAATTTACATATACCACAATTCCCTCCTAGGTAGGTGGTACCAAACTTTACCAAATACAAAGGCAAGACAAATCCCCTTGAACACATCAGAGAATTTACAACCAATTGCGTGGATGTTGCATATGAACATACCTCTCTGATGAGACTCTTCCCTAGGAGTCTTGTAGTTCCAAAACTTGAATGGTTTGCTACCTTGACCAAAGGAATAAAGTCGTGGGAAGAACTTGTGGATAAATTTGTGCAAAATTACACATATAACATCAACACCAACATTACCATTACCAATTTATGTATGCTTACTCAAGAAGAAACTGGTGAGACCTTTATTCCATTCTTCCAAAGATGGAGAAGCTTAGCAAGTAGATTCCCTATCGAGATACCAGAAAAGGAAAAGTTTGACATGTTTGTCCAAAACCTTCTTGGACCCTTAAAGTACAATTTACAAGTTCATTGTTGCACCACTTTCATAGACCTCATCGAAAAAGGAGTCCAACTCAAAAAATCCCTTATTGCTAAAGGAGAGCTCAAATATGGTAATAAGAACATAAATGTAAACCTACCTATTGACACAAACAAATACTAGGTCAAAAACAAACACATCACTAATGATAGTGTTTTTGACACTAAAGCCATAAACGCCACAGGTCCTACAATCACTCTTAAAGGATCTCAACCGCAAAATGCACCATTCACCTCATCAACACCTACCACAAACGCCATACAAAACAATAAAAACCAAGGGCAACCACGTCAAACCAGACAATTTCCAAAGAGATGCATGTACACCACCTTGGGTGAACCAATTGAAGTGGTCCTTAAGAAGCTCCTTCAAAATGGTGTTATTACATTGTAGGACCCTAAACCATATGACCTTGGACAATTCAAGCCATCATGGTGGGATGATAATGCATTTTGTGATTACCATCGAGCAAAAGGGCATAAAACCTCCTCCTGTCGACAATTAAGAAATCTTGTACAGGATCTCATTGAGAATCATACCATTGAACTAGACGGTCAACAATTTGCTTCAAATTCAAACCATACAATTCATAAAAACCCATTGTGGGATCATGGTTCAAACAACCCCTCTACGTCGGGTCCAAAGAATAATAACAATCAAGCCAATTACACTCGCACCACCTTTGATTATTTTGGTGGACCCATCATTAACCACCTTCGAGCTGCCAACAAACATGTCAATACTATTACCATCAAAATGACACTTGAGTGTAATGTCACCACTTATGGAGGCAAAGTCACCATAGCTAGTCCTCCTCCTAGACAACCAAAGATCACCATACCTGGTCCATCTTCCAAACAGTCACAATCCAAGGGACAATTTAATCTCATTGACCAATTGGGAAAAACACTTGCTCAAATTCCATACTCGAGCTACTACGTATCTCTCTTGCACACAAAGCTATACTTGATAAAACCTTATAGGAGTCTACTGTCCCTAGTGGCATCGATGTCAACCAATTCAAAGCCATGGTGGGATATCTAACCACTCCCCATCACATTACCTTTTTTAGATCAAGACTATTCGTCACCTAAACCATCTCACAATGACACACTACACATCGAAGTTTTCATTCATAAACATAAGGTTAGACGAGTCTTAGTAGATGGAAAAGTAGGATTGAACATATGCTCCCTAAAACTGGTTAAAGCACTAGGCTTCTTTGATGCTTGCGTAGACGCTACCAAGAGTATTGTCATAAAGGCTTGCGATGATGAAGAATGCTCCTCTTGGGGCATTATCACACTTCCTATTCGTGTGGGACCGACCATTGTGGATACAACTTGGTAGGTCCTAGATCTTGAATTACCATATAACATCTTGCTTGGTCAACCTTGGATCCATGCCTTAAAGGTTGTACCCTCCACTTACCACCAATGCTTGAAGTTTCCTTTTTATGGCACCAAAATTACCATACATGGAGATCTTGATCCCTTCTAGTATTGTACCAATTTGAGGGGTATTTCAGAACATCAAGTGCCAATTAACTGAGAAGCTTTGACATCCTCTTCTTCCAAATACATTGATCTATCCACACTCGCCAAACTGTCCACATCCACTCTTTCATCTTCCACCACCACCATCTCACAACCTGATCCTAATATCAAGATCCAAGACCAAGGTTGCAGAGAATATAAGTTGAACACAACCTATTGCACCACTAAAATACCCAAGTCTCCAAAGGCTTATGGTTGACCATGTTTCAAAATAGAACCTAAAGAGATTTTTAAAGTTCCTTCGATAATGACCTTTACAAAGTGGGGAGAACTGAACAAAGAAGACATTGAAGACATATCAACTTGGATTTACAAAGACCCAAAAGAACCATCTCCATTACCAGTACAGATATATGGCAAAGGCTATGACATAATGAAGGAAAAAGGTTATTATGGAACTAGTGGCCTTAGCAGAGACAAAAATGGAAGATGAGAACCCATAATGCCTTTGGGAAGACCAAAGTATCTTGGGTTAGGGTTTGGGCCATTTGAAACTGACGATCAAAATACCAATGTACTTTTAGGTGAGAGCGTGAATTTTTATGAAAGTGTCGAGACTATCAAATATTACCTTAACAAAACTGACTCACATGAATGGGAATTTGGTTCTCAAAGATCCTTAAGTGACCGTTTCCTGGAAAAAAAGTTTCTAGAACCTAGTGAGTCTTCCTTTGTTGAATGATTTAGACAAATGTTTAAATTATACCTTCCTAAAGATCCTCTTGAAGTCCCATTGAAAAGAGAAGAATGGGTAAGACTCTTTTGGCCTCATGATGATGATAAATTGAAACCAACATTTGATCCTATTAACCATCATTTCGCCTCGCTTTTTCAGCTATCTAACCCTATTGACCACCATTCAAACTCATTTGATTCACCACATTACACTATTGACTGTGATTCCAATCCATTTGTCCCCTATTTTGTCAATTAGTCTGACTTGTCTAAATCAAGTGAAGGAGAATACTAGATAGAATCTGAATGGGAGTTAGAGGATGATAATCTCATCTTTACCCTTTTTGAGTCAGTCTGCATTCTTTACGCATCATCCCCACCATTTTCCAATATTGATGATGGTTTCTCCTTTGTCTACCCACAACTCATTGACTGGGATCAACAAGGCCCGCCAACTATGAACATTTTTTCAAAATTATGAAGCTATTGTAGAATTTATGGGACTCCGTGATGGCATACCAAATAGGGATCACAAGGTTGGATTCTCTATTGATCTAGATTGTGTAACATACTTTGGGGAGATTGTACAATCCTCTAGTAGCAAAAATAATAAAAATAAAAATAAAACAAAAAAATATGTCTTTAGGTGAAAACCGCAAGGCACCTTCTAGCGATACAAAAGTAAAAATAAAGGACGTATCTGAGGGTGAAAACCTCTTCGAGGTGCCCAAGGATGGAGGATTGGACATTCTCCCCGTCACATAGGAAAAATCAACAATCCTCATTAAGGACACCATAGAAGTTAACATAGCCATGACAGAGGATCCCAAAATGGTTTTGTTTGCCGCATCATTGACAAAAGAAGAAAAACCTGAATTTCAACAATTCTTTGCAGAACGAAAGATTAACTTTGCATGGTCTTATGTCGATATGCCAGGATTGGATCCAACACTAGTTTTGCACCATTTTCCCTTACTTCCAGACACTAAACTAGTGAAACAAAATTTATGCAAAATGCACCTACAAATTGCCTTGTTAGTCAAAGGTGAGCTCAAGAAATTGCTAGACATGGAATTCATAAGATCAATAGACTATGCTAAATGGATTTCAAATCTGGCCCGTCACTAAGCCAAATGGAAAAATACACATTTGTATTGACTTCCGTGATCTGAATAAGGCATGCCCGAAGGATGACTTTCCACTTTTGAACATAGACATTATTGTAGATCTTACAACAGGATACGAGATGTTGTCCCTCATGGATGGTTTCTCGGGTTATAATCAAATTTGGATCGCTCCTGAAGATCAGCATAAAACAACATTCACTTGCCCTTGGGGTACCTAATGTTGGAACACCATGCCTTTTGGTCTAAAGAATGCAGGTGCCACATATCAATGAGCTATGACAACAATATTCCATGACCTCATGCACACTTTAATGGAAGATTATGTGGATGACCTCTTGGCTAAGTCTTTGACACACAAGGATCACCTTAATGTGCTAGATAAAATTTTCAAAAGGCTGGAAGAATACAAGGTCCATCTGAATCCTAAGAAGTGTGTGTTTGGTGTGACTTCAGGAAATTTTTTGGGGTATATAGTTTCTTGCAAAGGCATTGAAGTTGATCCCGCCAAAGTAAAAGCAATATTAGATATGCCTCCACCAAAAGGAATCAGTGAGCTAAGGGCATTGCAAGGAAAACTACAGTCCATTTGATGCTTCATTGCACAACTAGCAGACAAGTGCCAACCATTTTAGTATCTCCTGTGCAAAGGTATCCCCTTTGTGTGGACAGATAAATGTCAAGCGACCTTCCACCAATTGAAGGAAAACCTTTGATCCTATATATTTCTGCAACAACTTCAACACTAGGGGCATTGCTTGCACAAAATGACCATGATGAGAAGGAAAGGGCTATATACTACATTAGTTGCACATTGGTCGGATATGAATTCCTATACACCCATTGAAGTGCCTATCTTGTAGTTTCTTTTTTCGCCCAAAAGTTAAGACATTACATGCTAAATAATATGACACACTTAGTAGCAAAGATTGATCCATTAAAGTATCTCCTAAGTTGAGCAACATTAACGGGTCGATTGGCGAAATGGGTAATGATAATGAGTGAGTATGACATACAATATGTGGAAAAAAAATATCAACTTGTTGATGCCCCTGTACAAGGCGATCATCCACTGGTAGCAGATTTCCCCGACGATTCAATCATTCATGCAAAATCTAAATCACCTTGGAAGCTCTACTTTGACAGATCTCATACTGGTCATGGCTCAAGCACAGGAATATTGTTCATCACACTACAAGGGGACTCCATTCCTATGTCATTCATAATCAATTTCCCATGTACGAACAATGTTGCAAAATATGAGGCACTTGTCACTAGACTCTGAATGGCTATAAAATGGAAAATCAAAATACTTCATGTCTTTGGAGATTCTCAGTTGGTCATCAATTAGGTCACTGACGAATATGACACCAAGGATGAAAAATCGATGCCCTATAAATGCATGGTTGATAGCTTGCAGTCATATTTCCACATGCTTATTGTTGAACAAATTCCTAGGATACAAAACAAGGCTACAAACACAATGGCAACAATTGGATCCCTCCTGGAAATTCCTAGCAACGTGCCACAATTTGAGTTCTTGGTGGAACAACTTCTGGTCCCTGCTTATGATATTCCAGAGTTAGAAATGGTTTGTGAGCTTGTTGGTCCCAATTCACCATGGCATCAAGACATATATGACTACCTTCAATCCCAGACTCTCCCCTTGAACCTCTCTAATAATCGACACAAATCCTTTATCCGCAAAGCCGCTCGATACACCATCATCAGTGACACCTTATACCGCCACAACTGTGAAAACACCCTCCTTCGATGTCTCATAACTGACGAAGCACAAACAACCTTACGCGAGGTACATGAGGGTATATGTGAATCTCATTCAAGTGGCCCAACCTTAGCTAAGAAGATCACGAGACTTGGGTATTATTGGCCGACAATGGAAAAAGATGCACTTGAGTTTGTAGGAACATGTTGTCAATGTTAGATACATAGTGATTTGATTCATGCACTAGCACAGGAACTTCGGCCCATTACTTCTCCTTGGCCTTTCGCACAATGGGGACTCAACCTCACGGGAAAAATCCATCCCACTTCCTCTAATGGCCATAAATTCATTATCACCTCCATTGAGTATTTCACAAAGTGGATCGAAGCCATCCCCCTTACATACATAACTGACAAGCATATTTCCAAATTCATACTCAATTACATTATCTGTCGGTATGGTGTCCCACAGTCCATCATCACAGACAATGGTTGTCCCTTTAAAAATCAAGATGTCCATGAGCTTTGTGAATGCTTCCACATCCAACACCATTTCTCCACGCCTTACTACCCACAAGGAAACGGTCAAGTTGAGGCGTATAATAAAACAATTATCAAAATACTCAAGAAGACATTCAATGACGCTAGCTGTGACTAGCACCTACAACTTAACCCTGCTCAATGGGATTATCGCACAAGCATTTGCACACCTACATGAGCCACACCTTTTGCCTTGGTCTTTGGAGTCGAAGCCATCTTTCCCATCAAGGTTGAAATTCCCTCTCTTAGAGTCTCCCTGAAGGGTTTGATCGATGATGAAGAGTATAGACAGTCATGACTGCATGAGCTAGAAATATTAGAATGCAGACATAATGCTTTGAATCATTTACAGGAATATCAGAATTGTCTTTGTCACAATTATAACAAGAGAGTCATGGTTCAAAAATTTGACATTGGCAACTTGGTCTTAATGCAAAATCCAAAGAATCAGTCTAACAGAGAGAAACCCTGTAATTTTGAGCCTAATTGGCTGGGCCATTACATCATCACGACCTCATTCGACTCTAGTGCATACCATCTAGCCATGCTAGATGGGGAGCAGTTAACAGAGCCTATCAATAGTTTGCATCTCCTAAAATTCTATACATAGCATCAGAAAGCTAGGCCAAAAATACAAAATAATTGATAAATACAAAAAAATCGTCACCTTGATGAAAACCCGGCAAACAAGCATCTTGGTGACACCAAAAAAAATAAAATGATAAAAATAGTAAAGAGAAATATTTTTTCCAATAGTGAAAACCTAAATAGGCGCTTTGGATAAGTACCATGGTGAAAACCTGGCAAATAGGCGCCATGTGTAGTCAGTCTTTGCTTCACCATCTACTTTCACTCCATCTACTTTAGTCCATAATAAACACCCACTTTTTTGACACCCTCGTGACACTTATCATGAAACCCTACCTTTCCTTTCCATGGCTGACAATGGTTGACATCGGGTCTTGCATATCGTCCACCTTTCATCATGCGCACGCCCTTATCCATTTTCCACCAACTTGGCTAGTCCTTGACCTAATTGGGGGCAATCCTTTATCACTTGACTACAATGGGTATCATACATGGTCCTATCAATCATAAAAAGTCCTCAAAAAAGATTAAAAAATCATAAAAAGTACTACAAAAAGATAAAAAAAATATCATAAAAAGTCCTAAAAAAAGATTAAAAATTAATAATAAGTCCTAAAAAAAAGACAAAAAAATCATAAAATTTCCTAAAAAGGCCTAAAAATGATAAAAAGTGTTGAAAAAAATCCTAAAAATAAAAAATGTCCTGAAGAAATCCAAAAAAAATCAAAACATGGCAAAAATCCCAAAAACAAAGTCATAATGTGTCAAATTTTGTCATGTCAGTCAGTTAGTCTTTGTCATCATCGGACTACGTCATCTCTGTGCATTTGCTATGTAGGCAAGGCTCATCTTTGAGCCCTTGAGACATTAGGTCAATCATTTTAGGTTTGTCCAAATAAAATCATGACTCAATCTTTGATCAATCAAGACAAAGTCATTGGTCGTGTCGAACTACGAGGTCTTTGAGTGTATGACGTAGGCAAGGCCATCAATCGATGAACCCCTAAGGCCGCACTAGGTCAGTCCATTAGGGTTCATGACATTGCACTATCACACACGTCAGATGTCTTCAAATCAAACAAATTATCCTAAATCAGGCAACTCTTAAACAAACTTTAGAAATCGTTTAATTGGCATTTCAATTACATTGGCATGCCAACACTAGCATGTGGTTAACTAAGTCATTTAGTCAAAATTAGTCAAAACAAGTCAACCTGTCAACTCTTGGTTATTCTTCAGATGTGGCCTTCTAAAGAACAACCCTTTTCATTTATTTATGCCTTAGGATGTGTCCTTCCTAGGCATTGTCACTATCATCTGGCATTTTGAGGGATTCTCCTAACATTTGAGAATTGTTCCTCTCAACATCCACATCATTCAGGATGTGTCCTTCCTGAATTTGACATTACCTGACATCCATCATCTATACATCATCAAACCTAACATATTGACATCAAAACACCTGACATTCAAACAAACTTGGAAAATACTGTCTTTTGGCATTTGTCCTTTAATTTTTCATCATGTTACTAGTTCCTCGAGGATGTCCTGACAACATGATTTAGAGGAGCAACGACGTATCATGATTTTCTTGTCTTATCTTTTTCAAATGGTCATGATGCTAGTTCCTCAAGGATGTCTTGGAACAACAAAGCTTCATGGCTTGTTTTCTTGTTTTTCTTGTTTATGGTTAGTTATGACAAAAAGACTAGGGCAACTGCGCTCTTAGTATGAGTCATGATCATCCTTGTCTGCGACTGCTTTTTTGATGGTACGACCTTGCACACCATTGATCTATGTCATATCATGGTGTTTGTTGGCCATTACAATAATCCACCCAATGATGATTAGCGCAACATCTATTTTGTTCTTTAGTAATATATTGAAGGATTCTTTCTCCATACTAACATCCATCTCCTTCTGTCCGGTCATTTCTCCTTTCTTCCACCTCTTGATTATATCCTGTGATATACAAAAATATAATTGCATGCATGATCACATATAGAAATTGCGTTAGTTTATTAAAAATTCACATATATCTAGTTACATATTTGCATTTACATCATAAGCATACATACATCATTCACATCATTTCATTTGCATGACATATAAGCACATTAAACATTTTCATACATCATCTATATCACTAATTCATACACATTTAGCATCATAACATAAAGCATTACATGTCGCATTATCCATACATAGTCATACATCAATGCATCCATAATAAAAAAATGTGGCATCATATAGACAACATTATGCATTCATATAGAACATCATCATCGTCATAAAATAACCAACATACATAACATAGGATCATCATGGCATATAATCATATATAACCATCATAAATGCATACATCCCATCAAAATAAAATGCATCATCATAGGCGTCATCACATAAATCACATCATATAGACATAATCACATCATAAGGCATTGACAAAATAACACATAGCATATAGTCCATGCCAAAACTGCATCATATATATAATCTCAAAATAATGTCACAGGATAGAGTCTCGAGATATCCCAAAAATAGAGCTCGCATGCTTGATGGTCAATATATATCAAATGTCCCAACAATAGTAACAAGATCACAAATGCCCTAAGTTGTTCTCTCCTCATCCCCTTGAGGTGAAGATCAAGGTGACCGATACTCTGTAACTAACACGGATGGTATCTGTGAGGACATGGCAGGCTGTGTCTATGAGGCAGATGGATCTGTGACAGGTGGTTGACCATGTTGAGACATGTGTCCTGATGATACAAACCCATGGCTATCACTGGATTTGTGGCTTGAGGAGTGCTTGTGACTATGATGGGACCGATGATGTGAAGACTGTCCTCATGATGTAGAGCCACCCACACTGCTCTAGCTATGACTGCTATGGCTCTTGCTCCTTGAACCACTCCTTGTCCTGCTTTGAGACCAAGATAAACTAGGATCCCGTTGCTCAGGCAAAATTTACCTCTCATATAGCATCCGATATTGTCCTCGAATCACACTAACCCTAGCTAACTCTCTTGCAGTCTATAAAGAACCAAACCAAATTTTTTCCAATTCTTTAATGAACAATTAAGCTCAAGCACACAATCACCCGTTAAGGTTAGCACCAAAACCAAAACTATGCAGAAGGTAACTCTAACCAAGAATGTGCCTAGGAAAGGCGAGCATATGGTCAGAGGATCTTGTGCATGCAGTACTGGAAGTAAACAATGTTGAAAGAACTCAATGCGAAGAATGTGCTTCCAAACCCAAGGTGGGCAAGGAGCTACCATATGGTAGAGGTACTGAAAGAGATGATGCAATGCTGAAAAGTAAACTCAACACCAAGCATGTGCACTCCAAACCCAAGGTGGGAATGGTGCTATCATATGGTGGAGATTCTATTGATGACAATGAAGTGTTGAAAGTAACTCAATCATCAAGCATGTGCACTCCAAGCTCGAGGCAAGACAGGCGCTATCATATGATGATGAGGATCCAATGCAATACAATAAAGATTGAGCTAGGGCCACTCTCTTCCATAGCCGTGGGAATACAATGTAACTTAGCAAGAAATAGAAAGGGCTAAACAGTACGTCTGTAATAGCCTTACAATAAGAAGAGTTGCCTACCAAGAACACTAAATTAGTGATATATCAATGTTGCGATGAAGTTTAATGTTTCTCCAATACTCAATATGACTCCAGGACTCAAACCCAATTCCTAAAGCAAACTCTAACAATCTGATATGATTGAACATAGGTTGAAAATGCATAACCAACAACACTATAACTCACTAAAATGCTCATAAATCTCTCTAGACTTGTATAAATGACATGAAATCTAATGCAAATGAACACCATGAAGATGGCAACCAAATTCTAATCAAAAAATGACTCTAAAAACTTGTAAATTTATTTTCTAAACATTTGCTAGGCAAAACATAATGGTACAGCCTCCAAAAATGTTCTACCAACAAGATAAAATCATATTCTTCATTAAAAATCACCAAAATTTGCACAATGGGGCGCCTAGGGCATATAATTGGTTTTAGCCAATACCTAGAATGAATATATTTTTATTTTTTGACTTATGAGTAAAAACATGCAGCTATACTAAATGAGCAACTCCAAAACTTCATTAACATGCTAGAAACTGAGCTACAAATGCACAATAACTACTACAATGCAAAATCTCACTACAAATCCACTCAACTACAAACTAACTCTCCACTTGTTGCTATCTTTCAAGCAAGAAGTCGAGCCCATGCTAGGAGGCATGCATTCCTCGAAGCAACCATGTTACCATTCTGAAAACATAACATTACTGAAGACCTAAGATGTCCAACTAAAGAGAGAAGGCCTCCTTTTATAGACTCAACAAGGAATCTCCAAAAACTTCTAAAAAAGGGCGCCCTAATTTCCATTTTGAAATAACCTAATTTCCCACCAAAGAATGGCGTCCCTTTCTTCAAGGCGATTTTGACTTTATTTTAAAATAATTTCCTCATCAAAGTTGGCGTCCTTTTTTCAAGCATGATTTTAGACCTTTAGAAATATTAAATTACCTCATATGAGGTGTCCACCCTTGAAGTTCCCCTTTTTAAAACAACTTGAAGTGATGCAACTAGGCCAAGGGGTCAACATTTAAATATAACATTAAAATATAACATTTTAAAATCAACTTAACTTATCTCTCCAAAAAATGCACCCAAGGCCAAAAATCAAAATATCAACTGAACTGCCTGAAGAGGAAAGCCTATTGAACTGATGCCAATTGGACTGCTGCCAAAAATAGAATTTACTAAAAATAGTAAATTCAAAAATTTGCTTGGATCAACATGCATGTGATGCCATTGCGAAGCTTTTTGAAAATCCAGAAAGAATCTGCAATCCACAATCCCAAACTCCAAGATGTAGCCGTCATAACTTACTAAAAATAATAAGTCTGGAAAGGTTTCCTGACGCAATTGCATGTCATACCTTTGTGAAGCTCTCTAAAAACTCAGAAGGAATCTAAAATCCAAATAGCCAAACTCCAACATGCAAAACCCTGAATCTTCAAAAGAAACCACCAAGTAGCTGGAAACCCTAATTCTACCTCTGACTCGCTGACAACACATCGGGAATAGGCTATCAATCACTGGAAAGAGTAGTGTTAAAAATGGAGACATTACAGTCCGCCCCTCCTGAAATTGCTTGTCCTCAAGCAATGCCACCACAACTCTAGGAGAACTCAAACTGATCTAAACCAACCCAAGTGCAATTCCAGGGTCCCATGTTTGTCTGAAGGAAGACCCACCATGCCGATGTTGCACCACTCTGATCACATCAGTGAAAACATCACGCCAATGCTACACTAACCTCCCTTGTAACTCTAGAATGTTACCATTCATGATACTCAAACTGAGAAATCTTAAAGGAATGAGATCAATATCATGCAACGTCTCATGTCCAAAATGCTCTGAGTCAAAAATATCAACCATACCACTGTCTATCACAATCCTAGGCAATAGGAAAGATAGTCTACTCAACTCAAAATTGAACCCCTCAGCATATCTCCATAAGGTATTGAACATAGCCACAATTGCAAATGTGACATTTCCAAATCTTCTTGCAAAGAGGAAAGCAGTCCTTTGTAAGAGCTCAACAAACTCATACTCATAACTCCTCATGGAGCTACCATGCCTCATTTGAATTATACTGATACCACCATGAAGACTACAAAAAACTCTCATAGTTCCAACCTCATGAGTCTCAAAATGATGAATCAACGCAAGTGGTAGTTCACTGTCCTGAACCAACAATGAGAGAAAACTTTCAAAGTTAACATCACAAACCTCCATAAGATGAACTTGGAGAGTAGGAAAGGTGTGAAGAAACAAATAATCAATGTTGTTCAAGGCTGGAATAAGCATAGTACAATCTGATTCTAGAGCTCTACATAAGGAAAAATAACAACACCAATGAAATTCCCAAGTGTGAGCGTGTGAGATGGGCATCGAGTTGCAAGATAACACCTCCAAGGTGGCTGGAAAATACACTAGAGAAACCTCCAACTGAAAACTCCCACCTCTTTGACAAGAAGTGATGAACCCACTCTCTTGAATGAAAGTAACTCCACATGTAAGGCAGCTGGTCTGCCTCTACCTAGCAAGCTTGTGTCTCACAATCTGCCTTTGTCTTAGCCGAGAGTCACTCCCAAGAGCAACCGATCATTCATCTCTCCAACCCATACTCAAAATTTCTCTCCAATCCATTTGTTGATGAACAAACGAAACCAACAAGTGGCTGGAAAAGAAGGAAACAATACCAAAAAGACTGACAATTAGATCTTTATTCCTCCAAAAATTCTTCTTTCCACAAGCAATAGGCTCCATCAACCCATGTTGAGAATCCCAAGCATGGGTACCCAACTGAAAATAATCTCCAACACTTCGGAGAGAAAACATAGCACATCTTTGAGTGCTGGTAAAAATCAAGTGCATACTTGTGAAATTGGCGTTCCCTCTGATGAACCCTTGAAGCCTATCCATGAAAGCTTCAACAACATTGGAGCATGAAACATTAGATGACCTCAAATCCAAATCCCAAAATATACTAGTAAGTGCCAAAGCATCATTCAACCGAAGGGATGGATTGTCAAGCATGTAAACACCATGTTTTGGACCCCCTTTCTCCCCTACATCATGAGTAACAAGTCTGCTTTCTTCACTCTTTGCTGCTGTAATGGACCTATGAACAGCTACCAAACTATTTTTGGACAACATCTTGATGTCAAGGACATTGATAACATCTTGATTCAACAATTCCCAAGTGGAGACTTCATCCTCAAACCCTCTTATGCATTCACAAACAAGCAACCTTGGAAGATTATTAATCACAATTTGTGTCACATCCTCATAAAGTGATATCAAAGCATCCTTAGACTGGAGTTCATACTTGACCTCATGCTTGGTCACTTCACTACATGACTCATTTTTCAAAACAAAGAGAGGATTGTCATAAGTTGCTTCTGCACCCACTTCAAAGAAAGGATTGTCAAAAACTTGGAAGTCATTCTTTTCGTCTTGCTAATCCAAATCTACACATGCAACTTTTGATTTCCTTGTGAAACCTTCAAGATCAAACTCCTCTCGAAGACTATCAAGCTTGCCAATTACTTGCTTGATTTCTTCAACTCTTTGCTCATTCTCTTTCTCCCTAAAAAGTTTGAAATCAACAAACTAGTCTTCAATCTCTGTTAGAGCCAACTGAGTTTATTTCAACTTGTCCTTTGTTTATTTAAGCTCCAGAGGGAGCTCATCAACCAAACTCTCCTTTACTTGGACAACACCAATGGTCTTCTTTACAACTTCAATGGTGTGATCACGATCTTCAATCAAGTGTAAGTACTCTGTTTTCAACGTCTCCAAGGAGTCTTTGACATGTTGCAAATTAGGGAGAGTAACTTCATCTTTAATCCCTTTCAATCTCTCATCAAATTGAACCTTCCAGTAGAGATCTTCAACCAAGCTATGTGTGTGATCAAACATGGATAGAGCTTGCACTTCCTTGTCAATGGACACCTTGAATTGTCTTTCCCACTCATAAGAATGTGAAGATGGCGAACTGCTGATAGGCTGCAACTGAAAATCAGAGCCTTGTCCCTTGTCTTTGTTTCCTTCATTGTTGCTCCAACATTCTTGTTCTTCACCACCAACTAGCAGAGAATGCTCAACGACTTGGAAAGAATCATACTCCACTAAGTCTTCAACCCGTTGCTTGCAATCAGTATTATGCCTTGATAAATTAGATTGGTGTTTGGTAATTCCTTCAAAACTTTCATCTTCAAGAGCCATAAGGACTTCTAGCTCTTCAACCCCACTAGTGGCTGCTACCAACTCCGAGAAATCATCATGGAGCATTTCCAAGCAATCTTCTTCATCAAAGATACCTCCTCCAAAAGCCACCTCATAGCTGCTAATGCAATCTGATTTTTTATCTTCATTTGGATCAAAGGGAAATTCATCCCACAAAGGTTCTCTTTCATACCTTGGTGCCAACACACCCAGATCCAAAATGCTAGTGGGTTGATTAAGATGATCAACAGGAAAAAACTTATCATGCTCCCCTTGAAGTGATGACTCTTTGAATAAGTCAACTCCCAAATCACTTAAGCTGATATCATCAAAAATATTTCTCTCCAATGGCTCAGTTTGTTGCTCAAACCCAATGTCACCACCATAATGAATTGAAGAATCTTCAATGCTTGCTGTTTTGAAAAATCCATTATCGTTATCTTCATCATGAGGGAGTATGTCATTGATTTCTTCATGTGGGACTTCTTGAGAAGTTGGGGCAGCAACATGAAGAGAATCCTTCTTTACCAAATCTTCAATATGATCTTGTTTGGACTCTTTGGAATTATATCCATCATCATGACCACTAATCTTTCTTGCATCTTGCTCTAACTTCTCCAAAAGTGGCTTCAATTTCTCTTCACATTGATTAAAAAATTCCTTGATCAACATAGCAACAATAGGAGAATCCTTTTCTTCACATTCATATGTGTCCAAGAGGAGAGATTGGACATTTGGTGGAATTTTATCTTACTCTTTAATGGTGAGAACAAGAATTTTCTTCACAGTTGCAATAACATCCTCTTCTTGTTCGCTCCAAGTGGATATGAAGAGGTAATGGAACAAGTGATAAATATGATCATGCATTCCCAAGTCTAATAGCAAGTTACTTATCCTGAGATCTAAAAATGTCTTTAATAAAGTAGCCCTTCTTGAAAACAGTTTATTTCCTATTTCATCTAGGTCTTGAAAACTCTCCACAATCATATTCAGAATGATTTTCATGGTTTCATCATCATAGGGTGTCATGGGAACCAAAATTCTCATCATCTCCATGAAGCAAGAAGAAATCAGTAGCTTGGTTTCTTCATTTGGATGTCCCAACCAATAGGGTTGTTTTAAAAAGGTCCATGCAGGTGTCATTGCCAACTGCATCTAATAAGAAGGTGACTGCTTCACCTATCTCAAACATTGTTACAACATTTGAAGATTATTCTCTTCATCTTCCCTTGATTGAAATTATTTGTCAAGTCTATTTCTAGCCATATAAAGTGTTTGTTACAGCTTTATCTCTTCTTTGTTAGCCATGCTTTAGTCTGTCAACTAAACCTTGATGGGCACAGGATGGCAAGATGCGTGGCTCTGATACCATTGTAAAGAACCAGACCAAATTTTTTCCAATTCTTTAATGAACAATTAAGCTCAAGCACACAGTCACCCGTTAAGGTTAGCTCCAAAACCAAAACGATGCAGAAGGTAACTCTAACCAAGAATGTACCTAGGAAAGGCGAGCATATGGTTAGAGGATCTTGTGCATGCATTATTGGAAGTAAACAATGCTAAAAGAACTCAACACCAAGAATGTACTTCCAAACCCAAGGTGGGCAAGGAGCTACCATATGGCGGTGGTACTGAAAGAGATGATGCAATGCTGAAAAGTAAACTCAACACCAAGTACGTGCACTCGAAACCCAAGGTGGGAATGGTGCTATCATATGGTGGAGATTATATTGATGACAATGTAGTGCTGAAAGTAACTCAATCATCAAGCATATGCACTCCAAGTTCGAGGTGAGCAAGGCGCTATTATATGATGATGAGGATCCAATGCAATACAATAAAGACTGAGCTAGGGCCACTCTCTTCCACAGCCATGGGAATACAATGTAACTTAGCAAGAAATAGAAAGGGTTGAACAGATTTACTGTAACAGCCTTACAATAAGAAGAGTTTCCTGCCAAGAACACTGAATTAGTGATATATCAATGCTGGGATGAAGTTTAATGTTTCTCCAATACTCAATATGACTCCAGGACTCAAACCCAATTCCTAAAGAAAACTCTAACAATCTGATATGACTGAACATAGGCTGAAAATGCATAACCAACAACACTGTAACTCACTAAAATGCTCATAACTCTCTCTAGACTTGTCTAAATGACATGAAATCTGATGCAAATGAACACTATGAAGATGGCAACCAAATTATAATCAAGAAATGACTCTAAAAACTTGTAAATTTATTTTCTAAATATTTTCCAGGAAAAATAGAATGGTATGGCCTCCAGAAATGTTCTACCAACAAGATAAAATCAAATTATTCATTAAAAATCACCAAAATTTGCACAATGGGGCGCCTAGGGCATAGAAATGGTTTTAGCCAATACCCAAAATGAATATATTTTTATTTTTTGACTTATGAGTAAAAACAACATGCAACTATACTGAATCAACAACTCCAGAACTTCATTAACTGCTAGAAACTGAGCTACAAATGCATAATAGCTACTACAATGCAAAATCTCACTACAAATCCACTCAACTACAAACTAACTCTCCACTAGTTGCTATCTTTCAAGCAAGAAGTCGAGCCCATGCTAGGAGGCATGCATTCCTCGAAGCAACCATGTTACCATTCCAACAACATAACATTACTGAAGACCTAAGATGTCCAATTGAAGAGAGAAGGCCTCCTTTTATAGACTCAGCAAGGAATCTCCAAAAACTTCTAGGAAAGGGCACTCTAATTTCCATTTTGAAATAACCTAATTTCCCACCAAAGAATGGCATCCCTTTCTTCAAGGCAATTTTGACTTTATTTTAAAATAATTTCCTCATCAAAGTTGGCGTCCTTTTTTCAAGCATGATTTTAGACCTATAGAAATATTAAATTACCTCATATGAGGCGTCCACCCTTGAAGTTCCCCTTTTTAAAACAACTTGAAGTGATGCAACTAGGCCAAGGGGTCAACATTAAAATATAACATTTTAAAATCAACTTAACTTATCTCTCCAGAAAATGCACCCAAGGCCAAAAATCAAAATATCAACTTAACTGCCTAAAGAGGAAAGCCTATTGAACTGATGCCAACTGGACTGCTGCCAAAAATAGAATTTACTAAAAATAGTAAATTCAAAAAGTTGCTCGGATCAACATGCATGCGATGCCATTGCGAAGCTTTTTGAAAACCTAGAAAGAATCCGCAATCCGCAATCCCAAACTCCAAGATGTAGCCGTCATAACTTACTAAAAATAGTAAGTCCAGAAAGGTTGCCTGACACAGTTGCATGTCATACCTTTGTGAAGCTCTCTGAAAACCCAGAAGGAATCTAGAATCCAAACAGCCAAACTCCTACATGCAAAACCCTGAATCTTCAAAAGAAACCACCAAGCAATTGGAAACCCTAATTCTACCTCTGACTCGCCGACAGCACACCGGTAATAGGCTATCAATCGCTGGAAAGAGTAGTGCTAAAAATGGGGACATTACACAATCTCCCCAACTAGCCCTATACACATAAATGCAAACTCGAAGCACCAACTTTGTGCCTCCTACTGTCTAATCACGACTTGATCCCTCTCAACCCATGTCACCTCTAACTCCACCCGTAGGGCCCTGATCTATGCCAAGGCCTCATCCAATTTGCTCTGCATGTCTACCAATCTCTGATCAACTATAGCGTCTTAAGGCAATAGTGGCCTCCCAGCTATGTCCTCCTCTCCATCCACCATTTGTTCTCTAAGCTGTCTCTCGACCTCATCCATGTCGTCATCACTGCTGATATCTAGCTCCTCATCATCTCCTCCAATCTCCTCTCCTCCACCAATTGCCTCCCCCCTCCGCTGACATTCAGTGCCTCCTCTCCTATATACACCTCCTCTCCCTCCTTCCTAACCTCCCCCTCTGGCTGCTCGACCTCCTGCCTAACCTCCCTCTCTGGCTACTCCTCCTCCTGTCTGACTCCCTCCTCTCTCTCCTCCTCCTCTGCCACCTTTGGGATCAATTTAAGTGGAACTCACTCAACCTGTTGCCATACTCTCCTTGGCTGTCCTCTCCCGTCGTCTCCTCCTTTCCTCCTCCTTCCACCCCCACCATCTCCTCTGTCTCCCTCATCACCCCCTCCACCATCTCTTCCACCCCTCCCCCATCTCCTCTCCCCCCATCTCCTCGGCCTCCATCTCTCCCTCTCCCCCTGCCACCATCTCTATCACCTCATCCTCCTTGGCACACATGTGGTATCACTGATCATCGATCAACTAGCATTGGCCCATCTAGATCTATCAAATGCTATGTCTTGTGAGTCTACCACCATGTATCATACTCTGATGTAGTCCCTGGATCAGCTAGATCCTCGCTCCTCGCCCACTACTATGCCACCAACCCATCTACCTGTTGCTCTACTAGTGGAATCGATATTGTTAGTCCCCACATGGTCTCTTGGGATGATTAGGCATACTTCGCAGTCCCCACAGGGACATCTTGCTACTCCCCAAACTAATGTAATACTCGTTGGGACAGGTACATCTCAATAGTAAGTTGTGACTAAATTGTGCGTCCAATCAAGTATCTAAACTATTTGCAAAATGAAAGAGGATCACCCTCTCCTGCCCACTGTGCACAGTCTCTATATGGCCTCCAGACAAATTCCATCAATGTGTCAATATGATGACACCAAAATTTTGTGTCTCCAACTCTAGTTTGTTGTAATGCCACCGTATACAAGTAAATATAAGGCATACCCTTAGCAAGCTGTAGTCTCTGAACTGGTGGACGAAAGATAGGAATATGCTCCTAGGCACAAATCATTAGTAATGTGGTTTTTTAGCTAATATTGTGTGCCTCCCTATAGGCCACCTCATGCAACTGATGATATAACATACCAAGTAAACATGGTCCCTAGGAAAAAATGGTCCTGTCCCGTCTCATGCGAATGAGCACCTCTCCCCATCTGATAGGGAATCCATATCCCTGACAATCTGGTATCAGCACACTGACAATCGAAGTGCATAACATTGCATCCCATCGAGGATAGTGCTTGACCATAAACTCCCATTGAATCTCATATCCATCGATGCCCAACCTTGTGCCATCATTAGACTCATAAAACTTTGTCAAGGCCTATAGTCCTCGGTGTGGATCATACACCACTCGCTCCCCTCTGATCAGAATCTGCAGTATTCAGTAAACATCCTCAAGCATGACAGTAGCCTCTCCCATCAGTAAGTGGAATGAACAAGTCTCTGAATACCACCTCTTTGCAAGTGTTGTCAAAAACCCCCTATTAGCCCGAATAATGGGCATATAGGTAACATAGTATAATCCCAGCTGCATCGATCGCCTCCACTCCCTATCTCGTAGCTGATCTCTGAATGCATATGTAGATGGCCTAAAATCGCGCGTATAAATAGGTGGTAATCATTTCTGCACACATAGAAATGGGAGTTAACACATCATTGAACATCATTATTATCATCTATCTAATCAAAAGCATCTAAGACACTGAGCCTAAACTAAGTCAACCTTGGTCAAAATCAAATGCGTCGTTTTGACTTCACTTGTGTCGCGCCAAATCACATGTGTCGTTTCATCCTACGTTTGCACCGTGATACATCACTTGCGTCATTTTGACTTGCAGATGCATCATCCTATAACACTTGTGTCATTTCACAAGTTAGTTGCATCACTTTAAATCCTTTGCGTCACACGTTCCCACATTTGCGTCTCAATCCAGCAATTGCGTTGCAAAACTTAACAGTTGTGTTGGGATTTGACAATTGCATCTCACCAATCTACAAATGCGTCATTATAAACTTGACCCTAACCTATCCCTAGAATTTGTGTCGTGACACATCAAATGTACGTAAAACAAGAAAATCACAAGGCAGGAATAGGGTACATATCGGTGGGTCTACGCCCTTTGGTTGTTGAAAGGTCCGGACTCAGTAGTTGTAGTGCTTAGTCACTGGAATCACCATCTTCACGCGAGGTCTCCTAGCTCTAAACTCTCAAATCTGAAAAGGAAAATGTGAAAATGAATTGACTTTTCACCCAAATTCAACTTGTTTATAGGGTAAAAGTGGGATTTTCTTGAAGGCTTTATTACTGGAGGCTCATTTGACCAACTTTGATTGGCCCTTTGGTTGCCTTAAATACCCCGAAATTCAAAACCGATCGCACCATTATTTTTCTGGACATCAAATTGACTAATCGGGACACTTTCCAAATTTATTTGGCGCCGGGCCAAAATTTGAAAATTTTCCCGAGGGGGCATAGATACTTTGTACCTTCGCTGGGGCATGTTTTTGACTGAATTTTCTTTGTCACAATGCGACAGGTTGCATTATGACAAAGAGGGGAAAAATGTAGACACATAAAATTGACCTGGGCTTGCAAACTTTATTTTTCTCCATATTTCTTCTTAACATTATTAAAATATTTAATTATGTCTTAAAGTCCAAATTCGACTATTAATTAAATAATTCTCAATTATTTAATTAATTCATGTCTTTTATTCCTCCTGACTATTTAAATACATAATCACATTTATTTAGATACGTCGCTAATGTCTTATGTCTCTCCATAATTAAATAAATTTATAATTTTTTTTAATTATCCTTTGTCCATTATTTCCTCCTCATTATTTAAATAATTTTATTTATTTATTTATTTAAATATTTCATTAATTTCTAAAGTCTTCTTATAATTAAATAAATTCCTTAATTATTGTCCACCTTGGCTTTTTCTAATTTTAAATAAAGACATTATCCCACTTTCTATTTTCTCTCTTCGAGTAAATAATTAAAAATAATTATTTAATGTCACATGGTCCCACCACTTTTGAATTAAATTGATTTTTAATTCAAAATGTCAACTTCCCTCCATAAATTAAATAATTTCTAATATTATTTGATTTTCCACCTTTTTCTTTTTTCGTGCCCATATTTCCTCTTGTCACATGCAACCTTGTCCATTGATTTGATTTTCTAAAATCAAATCTTAGCCATTCATTTCAAATTGTAACCTAATTTTTCCCTAACCCTAATTGTGGGTTGTCACATTTAATTTCAACCATTGATCTTAGGGCATCTCTCATCTGACAATCTTGGCCATTCATCCAAAATTGACTTTTCTATAAAAAGGCAATTTTGGCGTCATTTTGACATCTCTTAATCTCTTGACATCTCATATCTCTCATGCTCTTGACTTCATGCTTTAGGCTTGCTTCCTAGTTGCATACTTGCATTGTGTAACTTTTAGATTAGAATCCTTCAAAATTTGCTTTGGACATTGTCATAGTCATAGGTTGCTCATCATAAATATGAGGGAAAACATCAACTTGCAACAAATAGAGAAGGTTCAATGAAGGTGATTCATGGAGGTTGAAGATATTTGGTAATATTGTTCTTGTTTTCATACATTTTTACTCCATTTGTTCTTCATTGTTTTGCTTAGGATTAGTTTATGTTTTATAATGCTAACCTGATATTTTCCCTAAGTTACATCAAGTACTCACCTATTTGTAGATGCTCTAGATCCTATATTGGATGTTGGCTAATGCTGAGAGATGTGTTGTATGAAGTGGCCAAATATTTGTAATCTGTAGCTAGAAATTTAGAAACTTGATATGTATACAAAAGGTATTTAGTTGTGAGAAGACAGGCTCATTGTGGCCAGCAACATGAGTTGTATAATGGAAAATAATTGATATTGTAGGATCACATGCATGCCCATTGAAATGTAAATACATTTTTTTGAACGTTAAAGACCAAATGCGTATTGGCATGTTTAATCAATAGCCTAGCCATTTTAGATAGAATGTGTCACACCAAAGCCCAGTTTGAGCACTATTGTTGAGTTCTATTGCTGAAAGCCTCATTCTTCGTAGGTACATGTTCTTTTCATGTACATTATGAAAACTCACTAGCATTGTTGGGTGCAAACCAATATCATACGAGGTTAAAGGTATAGGAGAACGATTGCGAAAATAGTTTAAGAAATGATCCACAAGACCATTGCGTAGGTGTTTCGATGTATAATAGCAATCAAGCTAAACATGTACTATGTCAAATAGACAATCACCAAATTTGTGATTGAATGAGTCTATTTGAAAAGAATGTCCATGGTGAAGAGCTTCATCAATTGATGTGTAAAGTGCATTTGTAGTTGGTTTGTAGGTTTCTACTACAATTGGCTCATGGGATAGTTTTTATCTCTTGACATAATTGTTTGTAGCCATATTTGCGGATTTCATGTGAAAGATAAAAAAATGAATTGCATTGACACTACTTGGTGAAGTAATTGCCATAAAAAGAATGTCTAAAGCCTAAAATATTGAATACATACAAAGAAAAATTGAAGAAGCAAATACTCACCATGATCAGTAGCAATCCATAACTCCTAACTATAGCCTTTGGATGGCTATTGTGCATGAAAAATCCTACAATGCAACAAAAAATTCTTAAGATCAATCCATGTAGATAAAATGAAACTTGGTTTAGGACTATCAAGCAATGCAACGTGCATTTCAAACCAGAAGAAAAATAAATAAGCATGATTATGTATCACTCACATTGATCAACAACAACATAGATTGTGGAAAAATATTATGCTATTGGAATTCATATATGTGCAAAATCTACAAAAAAGAAACCAATTAAATTGAGCAGTGGTAAATGATTTCAGCAAAAGCAAGTAAACATAGCATGAGCAAATACATCAATCAATTTTGGCACCAATATTGTTATACTTTGCAACTTCATGTATGGTTCCAACATTGATATGCATATGTGTATACACAAGCATGTGCACATATATACATATGTATATATATACATATATGTATTAATGCAGTTGCAATCTTGCAAGTTCCAAGCAAATTTTGCACTATCAATTTGTAAATAGTAGAAAGTTTGTTATGTAGAAAGGTATTATGCTTTTTATATTTGGTTAAAAAAACTAATGCACATTGTGCAATATAGAAGAACAAAATCATACTCTTCTATGTCTTTGTGCTATAGGGAGGGCCACTGCGAAATGTAGTATGCAAGAAAACTTTGTGCTTTCAAGCTCTAAGGAGAATCAACTTTGCATTGTTCAAGGAAATTATATTGCCTCAACATCTAATTAGGAATAGTGTTTGAAGGTCCATGAAAACTATGCTTTACCAATATTTTGCATTAAAATTGTATATACAAAATTATAGTTCTCCTTTATACGGTTTAAAACATAAGCCTAGCTTTCTAACACATATTTTAGTGACTAATTACTAGTGACTTGAACAAAGTAGCAGTGACCAACATTGATGTCTAGATAGCTACAAAGTTTTTCCAATTCTGTGAAGCTAGCCAATTTCTATAGCCTCTACTTTTTGCCCATGAATGCCATCTTTCCAAATGTTTCTTCTTTATCACATTTCATTCCTGTAACAAAACAGGGCCGATTACAAACATTTGCAAACAAGCAACCAAGTCCTTTTATGTATAACTGTAAATATAAGTGAAATATTGATTCAAACATGCAATTATCTACTTGAAAAAATGTCTTTTTTGAATGACATTGTAATAATATAGAGGCAAAACATAGCAATAATCAAATACTTGCAAAGAATAGCACAACGAAACATGCTTCATGCATGACTATAATTGTAATCTAGTAGATTTTCTATACTTAATCAGAATAATTTTCTTGCAAGAAGAATAGGTCGTGATTATATAAAATAGGGATAATAAAGAGAGGGAGCTTACAAATTTAGACCATAGATTGCTATAAACTTGATCTCCTATGTTCTTGCATATGTAGCAAATGCTTTGAATGACAATTACCACCTGAGAAGAACAAAGCACCTATCAATCTTAATAGTAAATAGGAAATCTCTATAACAATGTATTCCAATTTCCAATGCTCAACGTTAACACTAGTCTTAGACAAGGCATGTGAAATAATATGAACAATTCCATCTATCCACAGAGACATGTGCAGTGAAAACATGGGTATAGTGAAAAAGCATCAGCAATGCATAAGCCTATCACAGTAAGGTATGCAACATTTTTTTTTTTTACAATTTTGTCATTGGATGTTGGTATTTTCCTCATGGTTTTGTCAATTTATAATTTATTTTTTAATAATAATTGTTGTAGGAAGCTTTGCTATTGGAAATATTTCATGAGTTTCTTCTTATAGTTGTGTCTTTGCATGCACTCTTTCTGGGGACGTGTGGCATTTTAAACAGTACATTTGCATTTACTATTTGTGAGTTCTCATTTATTGTGAGTAGACTAAAGTGCAATTGTCATTAGTGGCTTATGGTGTGAAGTTTTAAGTCTATCGAGCAAAGTATTATCTATGTTGTTTTCTCATTTCCTTAGATCCATGGTAAATCAAACATATCTTGAACAAATAGACATCCTTCAATGTCTATTAGTGTTTCATGAATACACAATAATTTTGGATTAGGAAAATACAAAAAAACACCAAAATATCAAAAGCCAATGAAAAAATTGAAAAAATAGAGCTTCATCCATAAGAACACTAATTAATAGGGAACAACAGAGATTAAAGCATTGAAAAACTGTAGAGAACGACTGGGATAGTGAAACTTGTATTTGTTGATAGGGTTTGTCTATTGTATTGAAAGCGGAAAACAAGCCATTTGTAAGTTCCTGTATCTTTTACAATGTCATTTTATAGTTTTTTACATCTCCACATTTTATGGGTTAATGTTCATTATTTGTTGATCTTTGCATCTTTTGCATTAATCTCTATTTTTCCCTATCATTGAATGCTTTTATGGATTAGTCTATGTTCTCGATTAGAAGACTTAACACCATAATTCATTAATGCCATCTTCTTTAATAGCCATCGCAAAGACATACATTAAATCAAAATGAAAATTAGGTCTAAGTAATTGGAAAATGTTTGGACATAAAATCATTAAATCTGTGTTTGTTGAAAGGGTTTATGTCTATTGTACGAGAAGTGAAAGACGAGGCGTTTATAAGTTTGTATGTCTTTTACAATGTCATTCTATAGTTTTTTTACATCTTTGCATTTAATGGGTTAATGTCTATTGGTTGTTGTTGTTTGCATTTTGTGTGTTAATGTCCATTCTTTGCTATCATTGATTGTTTTCATGGGCTAGTGTTTGTTGTTGAATTAAAGACTTAACACTGTAATTCATTAATGTCAATTTTTCTGCTAACCGTGACTACGTATTAGGCCTAGATGAGTACAAAATGTCTCTATATGAAATCAATTTGACAACTAACAATGTTTTATTTCTATTGCAAATATTTCATAGCTTACTAATGTTCTTTGATAGAGCCATGTCCTGGCACCGATGTTTCCTCTCAATGTGTGTTGTTTTAACAAGGCCTTTTAACATTTCTTACTCACTAATTTTCACTTATTGTCAGTGGATTGAAATGTAGTTGGTATCAATGGATCCTAGCATTGGGTTTTAAGACTATTGAGAAAAGAATTATTTGCATTGTATAATCATTTCTAGAAATTACTTAATGGCAAGGAAATATATAAAAAAAGGCATTTGTAATTTCGTATATCCTTTACACTGCCTTTTTGCACTGTCTAATCATTTGCTCAGATTGTTTGATGAGGTTGGAAATAATTTCTCTTGAGTTTGAAACTTGCCCATTTAAAGACATCACACTATAATCCATAAATGTTGAGCTCTCTTTGTCCATCACTAATAATACAAATAATCTATTATGTGGTACAC